>JADLZN010009641.1:0-72211 GCA_018155175.1 Sinocyclocheilus anophthalmus | reverse complement strand
AATTCATGAAAAAAATTAGTTTGCGATGTCCTAAGAGTAATGTTGTCATAATAACCTAATATCTTTTCAATGTTTTGGGGTAAAGTACTCCCTCATGACTGGTGTCAATGCTATAAAGTGAAGCATCAGCTTCAACTTTTCCCCCTGTCGTTTATCCCAGCATTTACCCCTCAAGTCACTAGCTCCGCCCTTGCGCCATAGCTCGTGACCGGAAGAGAAGACGAGTAGTTTTGAGGGGGAGGGGAGGTTAACGTTTATGATTAAAGATTACGAGGGCACAGAAATAAAAAAAAAATAATGAAGTGCACGGATAAATAATTTATAATAAACACTACAGTATTCCATTAAAAAAATAAGATTTTTCTATTTTGATTTCATGGTGACTTTAACAAACATTAAACATATTGATAAATAAATAGAATGAGATCCAAAAATAAATCTTAAAGTTTCACAAACAAGAAATAAATTCACAAATAAAATGAGATTTGCAAATAAAAAAAAAAAACATTCACAAATATATATTTACGTCACAACCACAACATTGCCTGGCATTTATTTGTGAATCGTCCTGTGCATTGTAGAGCTGACGCGTTTATGAATCGATCCTGTGCATTTGCGAAAGTGGAAACTTTATCGCGTCAAAGACGTGATGACAAATTCCACAAAATAAGTGGACTAACCCCCGTCTAACTCAAGCCAATCAGATAACAGCACATTTCGCTGAACAATCATAGCATGATCTCGGCTATAGACAATACGTTTAGCTTTACAATCAGGGCGGGTTTCTAGTCATGAGTAACTTCAGTCCATCTGCATTGCTCAAATAGGTAATCTAAGGGTATGTAATATAAAAATTTTTGTTGTTAATGACTATTACATTATTTGTGGATCCTAATCCATTTATTTGGATTAAGCACAAATCGAATCTCCATATTCGGGCATTAGATGGATTTGTCACGTGCCCGTCGGGCCACTGCAGCGTGGGCGGTCACAACTTTTATCATTTGCATGTGTTTTAGACTCGTAATGTAAAATTCAAGCGATAAAAAGCCAATTGGTCTTGAACGACAACCCCTTTTGTTGTGAACAGGCTGCTGCGAGCGCGCGCACACACACGCGCGAGCGCCTGAACGGCAAACCATACAAAAAGTATGTCAAACTACCCACTGTCAAGTAACCTTGTAGCTGTAACACTGGATTAATCTATATTTAATTTATACAGTGGGGTAGAGATGCACCGATCGACCGTGCATTTTTTGTTTTATTTCAGACTGTCTTCTGTTCCGTGCTTGCACACAAGCTGCACTGCAATCATTTTCCCAATGGCGATTTGTGTGGAAATATTACGTTATTATAATTAGTCTGTAAACGGCCATCAACAGAGGCCAGAGATGCTGAAGACGGACACAAAGAGGAGAAAGTACTGTAGCAGGCAGAACAAGATCACTGTTCACAATGCACGAAATATAGGAAGAAAATCCAAACATTGAATTTTAGTTTAGAATTTATATGAATGTGTTTCTGCGTGTCAGAAGATAATGTCGTTTTCTTTCATTTAGCTCAGTAAGATGCATTTAAGATAGTGTTAATTTAATTAAAAAATGAAATTATTAAAATAATTTTAAATTTTAACACAGCAATGCTGTCAGAGAGGAATCTGCGTCTCATTCAGCCGTCTACTGTTCTGTTTCATACAAGAGTTTTATGTAGCATAACTCACAAAGCTAAAGTAAGGTTATTCCTGTTTTGCTTCAGATTTTGAAATATCAGGTCTAAAAAAATCAAAACATGCACTTTTTTTTGCAATTGTGTTATTATTAAAATGCTGTGGTTGCCTCTAATTTCAAATGGCTATGAAAAATCAAGGTGCAACACAGAGTTAAGAATATGCAAATGTTATTTTATGTGATTTTTCAGTTTCTGTTCCTGAACATCTACGGACATGAAAACCTAAAGCATCATTTCATTTCTATTTTTGTGCTATAGGCCTATATTTAATTGTGCTATTGTAATTTGTTCATTTGTTCTTATTTACTGGCTGTCACATGTCTTTAATGTTTAAACTTTATATTTATTTTTGGCTAGTGATTTTTGCTGTGGTATCGAAATTTAAATAGAGAATTGTTAAATTTAATTGGTATCTAAAATATTGGTGTCATGTAAGCTTATTTATTAGAATACAAGTTAACAGATCAAAAACAATGATAACAGAAACTATTTTATTTTTTTGTGGCAGGGCCAGGGAAAATGTTGGCAGGGCAAGTAAAAATTTGAACCACTGGCCCGACTGTGTGTGTCCGACCGAGCCAGTAGAAAAAATCTTGTTGATTAGAGCCTGACCGATATGGGTTTTCCGGGGCCGATACCGATATTAGGGAGTAAAAAAAATATGCCGATATTCTTTGTGTAGGCTATATTATAGTAGTATAGTCAAAAGTTTGGACACACTTCCTATTCGTGTGTCCAAACATTTGACTGGTACTACATATTGAATACAGTATATACATAAACAGAATGTATATACATAAACACATTTTTTGCATTGATCACTCAAATGTGGTGATCAAACACTTATAATGACGTGACAAACATAGGCCTATGTAGTGGAGGCAGGGTATTTAACAATTTAACAAACTTTATTATTCAAAATGAGTCTGACTTCAGTGCAGTAAACTTCCGTCACTTATTATAAATAACTTAACAACAAATAGAAAAAAAAAAAAAAAAAAATATTATATATATATATAAGTATATATATTATAAATATTATATATATATAATTATATATATATATAAATTGAATTAAGAAATTAAAAAGATACTGTGGAGGGCAACAAGCTAGCTGCCAAACAACAGGGGCAGGGTTATGCGGAAGGTATAAGCTTTTCCAAATGTAACATCTAAAATGAATAATAATATTTTTTTTCACAGACTGGTGTTCTGTATTTTTATATATATATTATATATATCTATCATATATATATATATAATATACTGAGTGAGTTTATTTATTCATCAAAAATAGACAAATTCCATGAAATTGCGCGTATATAGTAAATTCAGTTTTTTTGACTGGATACGTCCATGTCCAAGAAATCACAAGGCCCTACTAAGTAGCAAACAAATATGATAAGCTAATGTGAGACTCGTGAGGAGGAAAAGCGGGGAAATTGCTGTTTATTTACGTTTTTGCATTGGAGTCCACTAATTTGTGACAACGTAGTGTTAAAATCACCATTCAACAGACTCAAGCCACAACCGCAATGCCGTCTATTGGACTGCAGAAAGATACAAACTTTTCAATCTGCTACGTTACTGACTGTAACGTGACAAACTATGCAGACACCCGTGTCTGCACGCACTGGACGTGACAAAGCGACCTTTGCAAATCATTTGAATTTTGTGTCAGCATGTCATAAATAGAACAAGACATCAGTTACTGCATCCAGTGTAGATAAACAATCACTGATTATAACGGGTTTCTATTACTACACGGACGCGGAGCGGCGCGACAAAATACCAATATAAATATGTATTTTGTCAACGTGAACGTGACGAGTGATAGATATGAGTATGGGCCGTGGCGTGGGCGTTTATAAACTCAGCATTGACTGCGTGACTGCGATCAGCTACGGTGGCCGTAAAGCCGTTTCACAAAAAGCACGATAATTAAAGATAACGCTAAAGATAACGATAAAGATATAGTTCTAAAAATCGTTATCAATATTAAAAAATAGGGCCCCCTGCCCCCATAGGTTCACACCACAATTATAACGATAACGATACAGAAGAACGATATCGTTGTGATCACTTTCAAAACTATTTTTTTTCCAGCTGATGTATGATAAAACACTGACAGCCAATCAGAATACATCCTGCTGTAACAAGCTCAGGAATTTAAAGCGGTAGACGCATGTGCTCTTAGAATAAACATACGATATCGTTCACTGGTGTGGACGCTAATATCGTTATCTTTTATAGTTATCGTTCTTGGTGTGAAAGGGGCTGGAACGCAGTCTTAATTGCGCCGCAGGGGACGGTGCCGTGGGATTGTTTGGCGGGGGCAGATCCGCTCTAGTCTCTAACGTCACTGAATCTGCCGTTAAAAATTAACCATACATTCATCATATCATCATGCAAAACAAAAAATTTGAATCATTGTAATGTGACGATCAAATATAGGTGCGGGACGGGTGGGTGGCGGGTGGATAATTTGAAGCAGCGGACTCGGTTGAAGTTTGAGCTCATCCACGCATCTCTACACTACACTGACCTGGGTCACCAGTAGCAAACAATGCAGCGTGCTCTGCTGGACAGACTAAGTAATTACACCATTCAGAAGCATTTAATCTGCGTTATATGTTCTGTAAAAAAAAAAATTCATATCAGCGGCATATTATCCGATACCGATATATCGGCGACAGGCACATATCGACCGATAATATCGGCAAAACAATATATAGGTCGGTTCAAGTTGTTGACCTGAAGTGTGGACAAGTAATGTGGCATAATTGTCCTTGAACTGCACTATTGCGTAGTTATGTGAATCCTTTCACGTAAACTGGCCTGTCAGTTATCATATCATAGATAAAGTCCTCGTATACACACGCTAATTTACGCTACAATTATTCCTTCCATATTGTAGAGAAAATCAGTAGCTTGTTGATGGGTTCATAAAATAATTCTTTTTTTCCTTGCTTGAAGTCAGAACTGTGGGAGAGAATAGTGTTGTACAAATAACTTTTTTTATTATTATTATTTTATCTCTGTCTAGAGAGATAAATTGTAATTGTATGGTTTCAGTATTATTGTCATTGTTGTATTGTAAGATATCATGTGATTCTTATTTAAATTCAAGGAATATGGTTAATCAAACATTATAGAAATATTTGTAGCATTTGTATTTATTGTGTACAGGAGCAGCAGGAATATTGGTATCAGCAGCACCGTCAAAATTTGCAGAAGCTGAAAAATGAGAAGGCTAAGCAGAATCAAAATTCATCTAATGGAAGCAATGCTCCTGCTCCACCGCCTCCAGTTGAACCCCCAAAGAGCACCCCTCCACCCCACCTCCCAAGAGGAACCTCCTCCTCCCCCACACCAGAGAATCAAAGGTAATTTTTTTCCTGAGTAATATAGTATTTTGTTCATATATTCTATTTACAGTAGTCAACATTTGAAGTGGATAAAAAAAAAAAAGTGAATCAAAGTTGTCCTAAGACAAGAACGCGTTTTAGGACAACTTTTGATGAAAGGTTTTGATCCACTTCAAATGTTGACTAGTGTGTATGTTAGTGTTGTAATTTTTTTTGTTGTAAAATTTCAGTATTTGGTACCAATACCAGTGAAAATCCACGGTTCTCGGTACCAAAGCAAAACACAAAAACATGCTAATTAAACATTTGACTATACTTTCATTTAATCCAAACTGTACATATTTCATTTTAAAGGGCTTTTAAAACCTTCTAGAGTTATTCAGCCAAGAATGATGGCTAAGTTAGCTAAAAAAATAAAAGCCCAGAACTGCTTTTCTGACTAATATGACACAAACAATGTTAACCATTTATACATTCTCTAACACACATATTTTAGATACACAGTTCATTTAAAAGCCTCTGGAGTGTAAAAATAGTAAATATAATCATGTCCTCCTGTTTTTGTTTTACCCTAATAAAAGTTATTGGAGCATTAAATAGTTAATAAAGAAACTTCATTCTAATGCTCATTATATTAGCGGAGCATTGCTTATGGCATTGGCAGCATGTACAGCATAAAAGGGCAGCATTCAGAGCTATAATATCAATTGGACTTCTGGTAAATAAGTAAAACAAAAAAACGAAATGAAGGGCATTTTCCATCCTTTTCCAGTGAGCTACTGTCATCGATGACAGACTATCTAATTCGAAGTGTAAATCTGTTGTCATAAGCTGTGTATTCGACTTGAAGCAGACCGATCGGTGTATGAAGTCAAAACACCGCGAGAGTGACTTACCCCTTATTTACACTCAATGCGTCTGCGGCGCGTTATGCCACTCTAGTCAGTGGTTGTGTTTACACCAGCCGCGCCATGGCACTTTTCAGAAGCGGCTCTCCGCGGCACTTCGCTAAAGATAGGTGCCTCGCCTATTTTTGACGGTAAGAGTGTGCGCATGAATATGCTCTAGAATCGCTCTCGCGATACTTTGATGTCATACACCTCTCAGTCTGCGCAGCGCTGCTTCAGGTCGAACACACCTATTGGGTTTGTGGTGGTGTTGTGCACGCTAGGGAACGTAAATGTGCCATACGTCATTGCGTCGCTATATCATTGATATCGCGATATGACACTTTTTTTAATCATGTAAAAATTTATACCGGTATTATCGTGGACAGTATGATATAGCACACCCTTAACTGATTATTCATATTTAATTGATTACTGATATTTACTACAGCCCAGTGGCATCACTGATACAAGAGACCCAGCTGAAGCAGCACGTCTTCAGCAGCTGCAGGCAGCAGCTGCCCATTGGCAGCATGTACAGCATCAAAGGGCCAGCATTCAGTACCAGGCACTGATGCAAGAGCATGCTCAACTACAGCAGGTCCTGCAACAGTACCAGCAGGTTATTCAACAGCCAGCACATCTACAGGTGCAGTGTTTTTGTTCTATTAAATCTATTAGTGGTTCTTAATTTGTGTGGTGAGCTTAGAAAATATTTTTGTATAGAGCAAAAACATAAGAAAAAGCACCAAAATAACAATATAATTTTATTATGGTTTAATTCTATCCACCAGACAATGCCCTTGGAGATGCAATTGCAACACTACGAAATGCAGCAACAGCGATTTGCTCCCTTGTACCAAGAGTGGGACAGGCACTTTAATTTGTGGTTAGAACAGTTTCAGGCATACCCACACAAAGACCAGCTACATGATTACGAAGCCCAGTGGAGACAATGGCAAGAGCAAATGAATTCAACTTCAGCTCATCTGCAAGAGAGAGTCACATCTCTAAGAGCTATGCAGCATCAGTATGGTACAGCTCCTCCATATGGGGGCATGATGGGACCATATGGGCAGCATCGACTCCCTGGACCAGATGGAAACATGCATTTAGCCAACCCAGGGCTTCCATGTATGCCTCCACCAGTTAACATGGATGCCATGCCAGGACCTTCACCACAGGTCCCACCACCATCTGGACCTGTTATTCCACAGGGGCCATTACCTGCAGAACCTTTCCCATCTTCTGGGTCAAATTCTGTCTCTGAAACAGGTAAAACTGCTGGACTACCTGGACTAGGGTTTCGACCTCCTGGGCCCCCTGGGCCTCATGGAAGATTTGGTGGCCCAAGGTAATGCATTTAAGAATTATCAGGATTGCACACTTTATTAACACATTTTTCTGGAGCTAGATTACTGATTTTTCATATTTCCTTTTTCAGGTTTGAAGGTCCTAGAGGCCCACGGTTTGAACAGCCACACCAGCAACGGTTTAGTGCACCACCTAGATTTGATGGTGGTCAGCGATTTAACCGACCTCCCAGAGGTAATCCTCCTCACCCTGGGCCTCCAGCAAGACCTGAGAACCCCCCTAGGCAGAATGCACCTACACGATTTGAAAGACCCCCTGTACCTCCTCAACAACCAGGGTATGGAGCGCAATCTAGTCCTGTCCCTGGTATTCAAACAAAGCAACCATCAGCAAAACCTAATGCACCACCTGTTGCCCAATCTCAAACAGGCCCAGAAAAAAACAAAAGTGGTCAAGATCAAAATATCAAAAAAGGTGGTGCTTCCTCTGGTCCGTCACTGACAGATGACATATTGGACTCAGTGGATGGATTTTTTATTCAGAGTGGACCCATTCCTCAAACTAAGGATAATACTTCTGATGATACCATTGCTGATACTGCAAAGCAGGATAAGTTAAAAGAAGATACTACTAAACCTTCCCTACCAACAGAAAGTCCAAACACCACCAACAAAAACTCTCAGAAGCCAAGCTCACAACCAACAATGTCTAAAACAAACAATGTTACTAACAGGCCACCACAACAAGCGAAGCCTCCTCAAGATAAGTTTAAATCTGATACACCTAAGGAGGCTCCAAGGGGACCACATGTGATGAATCAAACAGGTCCACCGCAGGTAACCCGAGGAAGGGGAAGGGGCCAAGGGCCAGTGCCTCTCAGAGGCAGGGGCCGTGCGCGTGGCCGAGGACAATACGGAGGACAGATGGTTGATCCTAACTGTCAGAGAGAAATTATGTCAGAGGATCCCTATGACCATCAGCAACCAGATGACATAACGCATGGAGAGGACCAGGATTCGACTTGGAGAGACCCCCCTTTGGAAGGTCCTGGAGAAATGGATGACCAGGAAGCACCCCATGAGATGTGGCATCCAGAGGAGGAACACTTCCCGGAAGAGTACTATGAAATGTCTAGAGAGAGAAGACCTCCAGTGGGTCACAGGGAGCACCCAGAGAGCACTCATCCAGATGAAAACTGGGAAGAAGAACCACAAGAATACTGGGAGGAAGAAGATCCATACTGGACCGAGAGAAGACCTCCCATGCATGCTAGACGTCCTTTTCCTCCAGGTGGCCCCAGAAAACCCTCTTTTCATCCTCGATTTATGCTTCATGGTCCAAGGCGCCCCCCTCCTCCTGGTCCCCCACATGGACCTCCTCACATGGGACCACGCGGGGTAATGGGACCACGGTTCAGACGTGGTCTAGGCCCATGGGGACCACCACCACCACCCCGCCATGACATGATGGAGCGAGACATGAGAAGGCCACCAGCACCTCATGAAATCTTAGCAAGGGAACCAGCTGGTCCTCTTGGATATGAAGAAGAAATAGACCGAGAACCTGGATGGGCTCATCCTCGTGGGAGAGGGCTGAGACGTCCTCCTGTGCCTCCCCATGAAATGGAGATTAGAAGACCTCCCATGAGACCCCCAATGCCAAGGGAGAGGTGGCATGGCCCTCCACCCCATGAAGAAGAAAATTATGAGGAAGAATATGGTGTACCGTATAGTGCTGAGGATGATACATACAGAGGGCCAACTCGTGAGTATCAAGATTACGAACAAGACAATGAGTATTACGGTTCTCGTGAGGAATGGGGCAGGGAGCAACTTGACCAAGACTATCCACCACGTCGCCCCCCAGAGCACATTAGAGAGGATCATTGGTTAGAGGGAAGAGAAAGGTCATTCCCATATGATGATGAGGATCAGTATAGAGAGGAGCGAAGAGGACCACCTTATCAAGAACATGACAGGGAGCCTCCTTATCACTCTCGTTCTGATTGGGAAAGGAGCCCACCCCCACCAGAGAGAGCTTACTCTCATCCAGTTGGTGAAACGGAGCCCCATTATGAACATAACCCAGAGCCGCTAGTTGGCCTGCCCGCA
The DNA here is from genome assembly GCA_018155175.1 of Sinocyclocheilus anophthalmus. Taxonomy (NCBI): domain Eukaryota; kingdom Metazoa; phylum Chordata; class Actinopteri; order Cypriniformes; family Cyprinidae; genus Sinocyclocheilus; species Sinocyclocheilus anophthalmus. Next base: position 62,803 of record JADLZN010009641.1, on the reverse strand, counting down.
CCTCAAGCCCTGGATACTCCACTTGAGCAGTCTTCACCTAGTGCAACTAAAACCGTACTTGCTCTTTCTCAAAGGCAGCATGAAATCATTCTCAAAGCTGCCCAGGAGTTGAAAATGATAAGGTAAAAGGAGTTCCCATCAGTATATCATTAATTAAACAACAATCAAGTCAAATAGTCCCAACTGGCTGAGGTTAAAATATTAACTTGGATGACATGTTTGCTCATAGAGAGCTCCAGGAAAGCAAGGTTTTGGGAGAAGCTTCGAACACGGAGTCAGCCGGGTTGCCTTCAGAACTTCACGCTGGAATTCTTGGATTAGAAATTCCACCTGAAGTTAAAAGTGCTCTGCAGGTATGCCAAACTTGAGTTTCAAATTACGCTCCTTGATTCAGAAACTAATCTCCAATATTGCAAGAACATGTTATTGAAAATCTACTGATTGCTTGACCATTTCTTTTTCCTAAAGGCTACCAATTTATTGTCAGAAACAGGACAGACTAATCAGCCTTTGGAAGCTGGTTTGCCCCATTCAAATCAATCTACAGGCTTCCTTCATTCTTCTTCAGCTCCTGCCCCTACAGCCTCATTCATTGCTAAAACAGTGGACTATGGGCATGGCCGTGGTCCGTACACGTTCTACCTCTCAACTGATTTGATTCTAAATGTATTTAGACAAACTACATTTGGGGTTTTTTATTAAGCAGATGCTGGTTCAACAGTGGAAAGGATTTCTTATGGAGAGAGGATTGTGTTGAGGCCTGCTCCACCACCATCTGAGCGATCTTATGAGAAAGGTTGGTTCTGTTCTGTGAATACGATGGAACACTGCGTTGGTTTATTTTAATTCACATATGTGATCAACCTCTCTCCTTCATTAGAATTGCTTGGCCACCGAGACCCATACTATGACAGGAGAAGTGACCCATATGGTGGTCCCAGAGATTATGACAGGGATTGGGAGAGAGATCCGTACAGGGAGAAGCCACATCTGGATTATGAGAGAGACCGATATGAAAGGGATCGTTTCTTACGAGAAGAACGGTAAGTACTTCCAGACCATACTGCTGCATCCTTTTTCATAGTTGCATATGTTGAGTTTTATGCATATTATGCCCATATTACTTAATTTACTGGTAAACATTTCCTTATCTACATCAAAATGTCTGTGCACCAATTTGGACTGGAAAGAAAGTGTGGTGGCATATATTTGGAATGTTCTTTTGATATGTTGTTTTTTTTGTGTCTGGTTTCAGACCTCCACTTGGGCCTCGTCCCGGACACAGAGACAGAGAAAGAGATCACCCAAGCCGCTCAAGCAGGGATCGTGAGGTTTATAACCGAACAAGCTATGACAGGTCTTCCTATGAAAGGAGTCTTGAGCATTATGACCATGGATCCTCAAGCTATGGTAGTAAGTGAATTATAAAAGAATCCATCTCTTTATTTTTAAAGTAGTGCTGTCACGATTTAATCGCATTCAAAATAAAAGTTTTTTGTTTACATAATATGTGTGTGTTCTGTGTATAAATACAACACGCATTTTGGATTCACGGATTAATTCGTGTGCAGCACTATTTAAAGCTAATGCATGTATGGTACCTTTTTTTTTTTTTATTTTTTTCATACTTTATTCCACTTTTATGCAACTCTTCTGTAAGAACTCTGCTGATTACACTATGGCTTAATCAAACAATCTTTGTTTGTTTGATCAACCTGACCAACTCAACACAGCAACATTAGCTCAGCTAATGTTGTGACTTGAGATGAGAATATTTGTTTGTCTAGTTTGGCTAGTGGCACAGAAATTACACGCTTAGAAGAGTCCTGTTCACACAAGCTAATTCAAAAGTGAATTCCGTTTACCATAAATAACTGAGTTATTGTTAAGTTTGAAAAGTTGAGAACTGTGTAAGATGCCTGTATTTCTTACTCAGGTGATCGGAGGAGCTATCCAGATGAGCGCCCTCCACCACCCACATCACTGCCCCCTTCTACTCCTGTTGCGCCCCCTCGTGTGGAGAAGAAACCAGAGACAAAGAATGCTGAAGACATCCTCAAACCGCCAGGTCGATCAACTCGGCCTGACAGGGTATGCTACAATTATCTTCTGAATCTCCTTTTGAATAATCATTTTCTGAATACCATACTCACCGTTTTCTTCCTTTTCAGATTGTGGTCATCATGCGTGGGTTACCTGGAAGTGGCAAAAGTCATGTTGCAAAACTTATTAGGGTAATATGCTTTGTTTTGTCTCCATATTTGCTGCTGAGCTTAACTTGGCATATACTCGTGTAGAAACAAACCTCAGCCTTGAGGGTGGATAAGGGAGTTAATTTTAATGTCTTTATTATTGTTAGACTGTATGTTTTTCAGCTATAAACATGCTAACACACAAAATCAAGCTTGCATAGCTTGAAATGCTTGAGATGAGATCCTCTGAGCCGAAGAGACTGCATATAACCAAAAACTTGTTGATCTAAGATTTTCTATTTGCTTTTTTTTTTGCAATCTACTTTGTCATTTTAATTAACCCATTAAGTAAATTTGCCTTTGTTGATATAGGATAAAGAGGTTGAATGCGGTGGTGCGCCACCCAGAGTTCTTGGTCTAGATGACTATTTCATGACTGAAGTGGAAAAAGTTGAGAAGGACCCTGATTCTGGGAAGCGTGTCAAGACCAAGGTTTGATCTGTTCGTCATTCATTTCAAATGAGAAATCCACTCACTTCCCTCAACTGATCGTGCTAAGCTTTCTGACCTTCTTCATCAGGCTCTTGAATATGAATATGAACCAGAAATGGAAGATACTTATCGAAGCAGCATGCTGAAGACATTCAAGAAAACACTGGATGATGGATTTTTTCCCTTCATAATCCTGGATGCCATCAATGATAAAGTGAAGTACTTTGACCAGTTCTGGAGTGCTGCTAAGACAAAGGGGTTTGAGGTGAGCTTCCTTGGCATTTCAACTACATTCAAGTAGTTGCTAGGAATGAATGGCAAGGCTAGTCATATATGTAGAGCTACTTTTTATCTCTACCTAACTGTACTATAACTTTTTTTTATTCTCAGGTGTACTTGGCTGAAATCGCCACTGATCACCAAACATGTGCAAAGAGAAACATACATGGACGAACACTAAAGGATATTACAAAGGTAGTTTCTTTAACTTGATTTGTGTTTGGAGTTTGAGCCTGCCGTTTTTGTTCCGTTGATCAGCAGAATTATATGATGTAAATGTTCAGAAGCCTGGCTAATGATATGCTTGTTGCACACAGCTGGCCAGTGGCTGGGAATCTGCACCACCCCATATGGTACGACTAGATATCAGGTCTCTACTGCAGGACGCTGCAATTGAAGATGTAAGTGTTTGATGACACCCATTATGCTCATTAAAGGAATTGTAAATGTTTTTCTTTATGCTGGGTTCCTTCTCATAGTAACACAAAGTGCTTTGTGATAGGTGGAGATGGAAGACTTCAACCCATCTGAAGAAGAACCAAAAGCTGAAGTGAAACAGGAAGATGATGACGAGACTGATCTGGTAGGACCTCTCTTTTCATGCATGCTGCTTTCATCTAATAATTGAAAACTGTGATTTTGTAGTTACTTTAAACATGACCCCCAAAACAAGGTAAGTATTCAAAGCATGCATCAAAGTCACAGGATACTCTTCTCAATCCAAGTGATAAAAAGTGAAACACTAAAAAAAATATATATATATATTTCTGTGACTGGGCTCTCCGGGGCTATTTGTTATAATTGCAATCCATATTCTTATTATGGATTATTAAATGCTTTCACAATCAAATATATTGGCAACAGCAAACGTCACTAAAGGCAGTGACTTGATTTTTTTTGAAGTGCTTGATCACATTTTGCTGAAGTCTTTAAATACCCTGTAACTGTATATATATAATGGAGAATATCTGTACATTTGTCCTCAATTTTCATATTAATGGATCTAAACATTTTAGCCAATTAAAATATTATTTAACTTACTATACATTTGAGACTTAAAATGTCTGTTTTTAAAAGGTTTTTTTATTTCTGCAAACAGCAGTTTTTGTAACAGGTTAACCATTAGTCATTTATGGATTAGGAACAACTTTATTAGAATGGACTGTAGTATAAAGTATTCCTGAATATATTTGTTAATTTTGCTTATGAGAAGCCTCCATATTGAACTCAAAGGTGAGTGACTCAAAAAGTGGGTTAGGTGCACTTGAATGTAATTTTGAGTAGCTTTAATTATAAGTCAGCTTTTGTTTGCTGTATTCTAGATGTACAGTATGCAAGAATGTCTCTTGATTTGGCCGTTTTGTCTTCATCTTATTTTATTTAGCCGAATATTAAACAGCATCACTATTAGTATGACATTCACACAGAAGCACACCAAAATGGTATGTCTTGCCTGATGTTATTGTTGAGTTCCTAAAATGGACCTTTTATCATGGGACTTGAATTTGAATGCAAGACTTCCTGAAAGCTTCTCAGTTTTGTCTTGTAGGAAGCTCTGCACAAGTCTTATCTTTGTGGCTTAGAATAAAACAAAGTGTGTGAAGACCTAAACCAAATAACCACCATGTCAGGAAAACCAACCTGCCCTATTGTTCATAAAATATCAGTATAATATAAATGATAAATGCTGCAGAATTGCTTGCCGAAGCCTGATTTCTGTTTATTCTTTGCTCATTGCTAGCTTTACCTAGGGTTAATGAGTTGGAATTACAGTAAAAATGTTGTAACCGTGTAATGCAGTGGATAGCTATAGAATATTGTAAGAAAGCAAGGAAGCTCTTACATAAGGCATTACGATGAACTTGAACAGATGTTGGTCTGTCTTGGCATTAAATATTGGAGTTAAAGAATAGTTGAACTAAATGGTGGCCAAATTAGGAACACTAAGCTTTTCTAAATTAAAAATAAATAAATAAATCATTATTTTAGTCTGTTTTAGACAACATGACTCATGTTGTTTTACATAAGTCGCATTACATTTTGAAAAAGGTCATGCAAACTTAAGGATTTTTAGTAAGTTTATCCTTTTACGCATTCAAGACAAATAATCCAACATAACATTATAACGTAACATCCAGCTTTGTGACCATCTATTTGTTTTTTGATGTTAAAATTAAGATGACAGACTTTGTAAACTAAGATGAAAGTGTGAGAATTTCAGAATATGACTTGGTTTGGCATCTGAATGAAGCCTGGCTTTGAAATTAAAGGCCAAAGCACACAGTGTTCATCATCGCAGCTGCCAAACACAAGAAATTCAGTTACCATTACTATTTTTATAAAAAATATCTTTGTTTTAGTCTCAACATTGTCATGTCATTCCTCTTTACTGGTGTCGGTATCAGTAAAGGCTTTTATTTCTGTGCGATTGTCAGTAGTACTCCTTACTTTTCACAGATAACACTGATTATATTTTAAATGTAAAACACCTGGGATGTTAGAGACAATTGTTGAGATCTTTGTAAAAAAACTAGATCTCTGTAACACCCTGGCTGTTCAGTTCAATACCTACATTAATTCAGATCTTTAAAAATATTAGAAATCAGTGTATGTGTACATATGTGCTTACAAAATATGCAGCATTCATATTACGATAATATATATATGAATATAGAATCATGTATTTTGTAACATCTGTTCTTATAAAAATGCAGCAATTCATGTTCTATCTATTATATATATATATATATAATTATAATATAATATTGTATATTAATTATTATTGTTTTAATTTTTTATGGTACTGTGTCATTATGCCCTTTACAAATTATACAACTTTTATGATCACACAACACACTTGGGACATTAATGTTCAAGTGGTTTTGTGTTTCACACCTCTTATCAAATAGATCATATACACAGCTTCAAACTTTGTCATGATTGATTGCAACTTTGTGTATGTGTATTTTAATAGTTATATAGTTCTAAATCTATCTGAAATCTTGACTTTGTTTATTATTGCGATCTGTACTTTGCAGCAAAATTTGGTGTTGTAAAGCAGACTTTTAAAGGGGTCATGAACTGCCTTTGTTTTTTTTTGTACTGTTCTCTGAGGTCCCCTTACAATGTTATCAAGATTTTTACATAAAAAAAGGGGGGGACAATCCACCCTCTCCAGTTACTTTGTATTGCGGGAAGCTGCTTCCTTGTCATTTCTGACTTATAACAAAAACAGAACAATGCCTAAAAGCTGATGTGTGACAAGGTGTACAGCAAACAAGCTAAAAAACCCAGAACTATGTTTTTATAAGCTGTCGACCCAAAAAACGAAAATGCACTCTGTTTCTATAGTGACCGTGTAATGAACACAGTTATTCACACTTGTTTTGTGACATTACTGTCGGGTCCAAAATAGTCGTCACAGCATCGTCTATTAGTTTCAATCTTTCTGAAAATCCCGCATCGAACTGTGCCTTGTTTGTAAACGAATCCGCAATAAATAAAGTGAACAAAGGACCAAGTTCTTACTGGTGCAGTCTGGATCTTCATTAAAAATAAAGTTAATCCACTTTTTCCTAACATTGGGATCAAAAGGAAGGCAATGCAAATACTGTTTTTCCACAACTTGGCACTGTACAGCGTCTTGTCTTCGGAGCATCTTTATCGTAAACGTTACATGTGCGAATCGGTGGGCGGGGCTAAACAGGCAGTGATGTAGAAGCAGGCATTAATCTTCTTCTGTGGAGGCGGTGTTTAGCCACATTATTACATCATAGAGTGGCACATTCCTCAACTTGTCGTTTTGGCAGACTGGCTTCAATAAAAGCTGTTTTTAGACTAAAGATAAAGTTTTGAGTTCTGAAACTTGTTTTTATAGCACAGTGACCTCTTACATGTCAAAATACCAAGGAGATTTTGGTTTCTCAGTTCATGACACCTTTAATTCTACTTGAATATTGTAAACATTGGATATAATTCTATATACAATAGGAAATGGAATGCATTAAGACAAAACACATTAATATTTGTGCATTAGTAACATTAAAATCTCTTTGGCTTATGTACTATCACAAACATTTAATGTGGCTTCAGTGTAGATGACTTTATACCAAAGTTTTGTGTAATTGTCTTGGTTTTTGTGTAAACCGTAATACTGATCCCTTAAATTTTAATTAAGAGATGAGTAGTTACATTTTAGTTAGTTTTCCATTTACGAATTTGGATTAAGTGAGTTTTACGGATTTGTACTTTAACTATATCTATCATTTTTCTATCAATTGAATGTAAATTCCCAGTTCAAAACTTACTTTGGGGGAAGAAAAAAAAAGTATAATTAAAAATTATGTATGTCATTTTAGTAGGGCTGCACGATACTCAAAATATCGCGATTCGATAGAAGCTGCGATTATCATGCGTATCTTTCAGTGAAGCACGGTTCTGTGATCAGCAGTAAATCTCCATCCGAAGGCCAGAGGGCGCTCTCGTGCTGAACTCCAAATACACCTTGCAGAAGAAACCCAGGAAATGCCTATAGCGGTTGCTGAATAAACAGAAGATTTAACTGCTTTCATTGATTCAACGTGACTAATAAACACACAATTTTGACAATGTATGGTTTATCTGAGTTATTATTATAAAAAAGTATATCTATAATGCAATGCTAATCAACATAGCCTTTATCACGGCTTAGAATACTATGAAATATGTTGCGTGCCTTGTTCTGTGTAAGAAGCCACATCATCTCACAGAAGAATTTATTTCAAACACTCGGCTGAAGTTATGAAGTGAGTTTAGAGTAAAAACATGTTATTAAATGTATTTTCACTTGCTTTCAGATGGAGCAGCATTTACTATACAGTGCCGTAGTTCACTGAGAAGCTATGCAACCAGCTGTCATTATCGCAAACGATTTCTTTCTTCGTTTTCATACGTACGATTATATTGTGTGCGGTTTTTTTCTTTTTTTTTGGCATACTTGTTGGATAACTACTGCATCTGTGTAGTAATGCTGCTGCAGGTTATGGGGATTTACTACTAATCACAGAACCGGCTTTACTGACAAGGTGTGCATGACAATTGCATTCGATTAATCGTGCAGCCCTATATGAAAGGTCGATGTTTCTCAATCAAACATGATTTCTCTAGGGCAGGATTGAGAAATACTCTTGAAGGTTGGCAGAGAAGAATACTTTTACATTTAAAAGTGGCCTCTATTTCAGTCTTGAGTATTTCCTCTGCATTGTGCTGTTGGCTTTTTGTCTTATCTCATAGTTACCCATTTCAGCTGCAAAAAAAAGTGTCTTGGCTTTGTGATTTACTTTAAAATGAATGTGTGAAGCAGTCAGTTTAGTAGGAATCTGGTTCATATACACTTTATAATGTATTAAAATATGCATGATCTTCTGTATTCAGTAGACGTTTCCTTATCCTGAATAAGGACCGTTTATCAGTTGTTGAGAGCTTGTTGTTGCCTCTGTGACTTATTAATTATCTCTTTTTCAAGCTTATTTTCTCATCATCCAAAGCATCATCATTGCTCCCCAGCCCCTATTCTGTCCCTGTCATTCCCCCTGTCACGCTGTCTGTCCCCTCTGTCTCTCATCACCTGAGGATTAACCGTTGGAGTGTCTCTCTGTAATATAGGGATACCTTCCGAAAAGCAAATGGGAGATGGACACATCAGAAGCAAAGCTTGGTGGGTATTTGTAGTTTGCACAATATATTCATAGCAATATATGTATCTACTGTATGTTGTTGTTGTTGTTATCTTTAATACTTTATATATGGTTGTTGTCTTTAATATAATTGTTTTCAATATTTGGTGTCGTCATATATAGGTAATCTTTCTTTCAAACTGGGTTGATTAGTCTTTGATAGTTCAATAACTGCTTTTCCATCTGTGAGAATCGCGTCGTGCTTTAAATCACCTGAACTATTTTGACATTATCATTTGTTCTCAGACGATTAAAGGATATATTCACACAAAGTAATGAAAATGTACTCCACGCCTCAGTCCCTTGTAATATATGTAGATGAGTTTGTTTTTTCATTTAACAGATTTGGAGAAATGTAGCATTACATCACTTGCTCACCAATGGAGCCGCTGCAGTGAATGGGTGCCGTCAGAAAAAAAGTTCAAACAGCTGATAAAAACACCACAATAACCCACACCACTCCAGTCCATCATCAGTTAATGTATTGTGAAGCAAAAAGCTGTGTGTTTGTTGGGCTTTTAACTTTCAGCTAAAATAGGAGTCCTCTATCCACATTACTTTCACCAGTAAAAAATGTTGTTTCTTAGGGTAGGTTTACATGACAATAAGGTACTATAAAGACAAAAGGTTTTCCTTTGCATTTTGCGTACAGTCAACAACGTTTTCGAAATGATCCCTGTCCACACGCCACCGTTTTCACAATTTCTTTTAGTTTACACATGTAATGACAGTATCGTTTTCAACAGCTTGCACTTTGGAACACATTTTCAAAAGTTGTTGTGTAAATGAATGGCAAAAAAACACAAGTTTTCCATTTTTTTTTAAAGTGTCTTGGTAAATGCCCTTTTTATTATTATGATGCTTTTATCAGCTGTTTGAAATCACATTCTGACGGCACCCATTCACTACAAATGATCCATTGGTGAGCAAGTAAACCTGTTGTGAGCACATGAAAGTTTGTATAAATGTCCGAAGTGTGGCTGGTTTAAAAAAACGCTAACCCAGCAGTGTGAAAAGCTCTTGAAGCTGCACATGACATACGTCTTTGGACAGCTGTCGATCTTAACACAGTAATAGCTTTTATCATATTAGTATGTGATTTGCCAGGTTTTAGTAAATAAGTGTTCATCAGATGTAGAGTTGGTGATGACTTTAGATGCTTCTTTGTCCTTCCAGACAAACTGGATGGTCTGGCGGGTGGAGGCAAGAGAAAACGAGAAACTGATATGTCTGGCATGGAGGACTTCCTTCAGCTGCCCGATGACTATGCCAGTCGCATGTCTGAACCTGGCAAAAAGAGGGTAATGTACTGCACGTATTTCATATAGTAGCTTTGAATTACTGTTTATAGTCACCTGTTGTTTTATTTTGAATGTTCTTGAGAATTGCAGATTGAGACCCCTCTTTTGAAAAGGCTTGAATAGTGGGTCTGTATTTTTGTTGTTGTTGTTGGTCTGAACAAGACTCTCACTAGTTGGTAAATTAATCTGAAATTAATAGCTTTTCTTGTTCAGTTTGGGGAGGGTCATGATTTAAACGAGCATTTTGTGCTCATTAAATTCTCTGATTTTGCAGGTGCGCTGGGCTGATCTCGAAGAGAAGAAGGATGCCGACAGAAAGCGCGCGATTGGTTTTGTAGTCGGTCAGACGGACTGGGAGAAAATCACGGATGAGAGCGGCCAGCTTGCTCAGAGAGCTCTTAACCGCACCAAGTATTTTTAGGAGATTTTGTAATGACATTTGTACAGCGTTTATGGTAAGTTTCTAATAATTCGGCTCTTTTGATTAGCCAAGATTGATGCAGATAGAAAGCTAGAGACTCTAATTTTATTTCCTATATTTGCCAAGTTTTAGAACATGCTTGCTTATTTACATCTTAAACCATTTAAGTGTAAGAATGTTTTAGGTATAGATTCCCAAAAAAATTCCTTTTGCAGTTATTTCTGAAGGAAAAAATTTAACATTTTTAGATTGACTGGGCCTTATTCAGTAACTGTGTAGTAGTAAATGTGATCCACTATCATTATACAAACACGTTATTTAAATTCTCTTCATGTCTTTTTAACTAGTCATCTTTTTCCAGGTCACCAGTTCATGAAATTCTTCATTTCCAAAGTGTACTGCCTGATGAAGAAAGAGCATCGTCTCTTCAGAAACTGGCGATTAGTCATTGGTCGATCCCATAGTACACGCAGTGGCCTTCATATAATATCTGGTGTAATGTAAATCCCTTTTTTGTTTTATCCGCAATCTTATTTTAATAGGTTAAGCATTGTGTGTGGTTTTGTATCAGTGGTGCATTTGATTGTAGGTGATATCCTTACTTTCTTTATTTTTAGTCCATAGATCTAATGTGTTTGGACCTGAAATATTCTTGTAGTTCACACACATGTACACACTCAATAAAGCTTACAAAAAAAAGACTCATAAAACAATGAATTGTGAAACTTTGGTTTGGTGACTGAGCTGTAATTTAAAGATTCGAAAGAAACTCTTCAGATAGACGCATGACTTGCTTACGAAATAGTTTACTGGTTTCTCATGTGGCAACATATTGAATGACAGGTCTGTTCCAGTGGTTGTTTTATTGGCCTGCTTATTATTGGTTTGCCACATAAGTTGCCAGAAAACATGGGCATAAATGTTGCATCAAATACATAAGACGTATACAGAGTTTGGCTAGACCAATGCTTCGTGTCATGAAACATCTCAATTTACATTTGTATATATTTTTGGAAAATTACACGTGACCCTGAAAACCTTATATGTAAATACTGCAGTTTAAACGTGAGCTTCTTGTCTGATTTTTGATAAAAAGCAATCCGTTCGTTATACTAAGAGCCAGAAATAAGCTTTATTAATAACAAGAGTTCAATATGCAGTTGTATGTATTGTGACGTAAACCTCATTGGTTGGAATATGTAATGCATTTGCTAAGGCTTTAGATTTTGCAGTGATATTTGGGTTCTTTAATGAATGCACACTGGGTATTAGTGCACTTGTATTATCAAGTTGTCCACCCGACAGTGATGTTCATTAAATGTGCATAAAACAACTTTCAGCATCTATATATTCAGACACAAATACGAATGAGATGCCATTAAAGGTAAGTGTGAACAAACTGCAATCCATGATAAATTTGCACTCTATGAATCTATTATCGATTTTAAATTAGTGTTTAATGGGGTGCTTTAATTGCTGTTATTTTATTCTCTGGCAGTTAATGGATTAATTACATGATTACAAACATTTTATTGGCAGTTTGAGTATATAGTTCACTCAAAAAAACACTAGTTGTTCGGTTGGGCTTTACACCATCTTCTTTGCAACATGGTTTAAGTGAAAAATGAATTAAAGTCTACACCTAAAATAAAGGTTATATGGATTTTCTTCTAGACCTGGAATGTAATTCAGGAGTTGTAGGACTACTGCTCTATGGTACTTGTGTTGTCTTTGGAGCTTGACAATTAATGGCTGCTGTCTGTTACTTCAAAGAAAATAGTGTTGCAAAGAAGAACGAATACATAGTTTAGGAGCAATGTGTGGGTGACTGATTTTTGGGTGAGCTATTCTGAATGCACAATGTGACCGTTCAACTGCTCCCTCTGGAGTATAAACATGTAATATTCCTCCTGTTCAAAATTGATAATGTAGTTGATGCTTTTGTGTTTGGAGTCATTGACAATATGAAAAAAAAAATCAGTCAAAACAAATGACTTGTTGGTTGGCAACTTAATACACACCTTTGCAATGAAGAGAGAGAGAGAAAACACTTAACAACAATTGTGTATTGCTACTAACATTACTTGTCCTTGAAACTTGTGGTTGTTGACTGCATACATCTATAAACAAAACAAAAAGTAGGTTATAATATAGGTTGTCAGTAATTTAAAAATTTGTACAAAAGAATTTAGATTTGACATTTAAACAAAACTTGCAAAAAATGCATCAAAACAAATGTATACATATACACATGAGCACTTTAATAATTTCAAAAGAAAAACCTCACTGCACCATTGAATTTACTTGTTTTGTGGCATCTTAAACCTTCTCAGAGGCAGATGTTGACATTTAATGTGCAACACATGTAGTCTGTCTGTCATAACCAAAAATTGGTTATTTTAAACTGGTATTAATCAAGATATTACTTTGCCATATTATCCCATAAGGCGGTATACTGTGCAGACTGCACAATATAATTAACAGCTTGATTGCTGTCACCTAAAAACGTTAATTCACATGATTTTGTATTAAGTGCTTCTAATACCTTATGTCCTCCGTACGGGCTGGTATATTGGTCGGTCTGTGTATCTGTTTACATTATAAACTTGCTGCATTACATATTTCTATGATTTGTGAATTCTGGCCACCAAGGGAGCTGGTGGTCACACAATCGGTTTTCGGCTATTGATGTGCGTGTGGGATATTTGACGGATGCAGGACTGGATCTGCCAATTAACATTCAAGAGCAGTGCCACAATGACCGTTGCTGTTTATGACTCTTGTCCCTGTCGCTGGCTACTGTGTTCGTTTGGGAAATAGTTTGCGTACAGGTCGCACACAGCAAGGAGATAGGTAGAAAAACTTTTTAAAGCAAGCTGGGGACGGCTGTAAGTTGTTTGTGATGGGGGCTAGAGCAGATAAAACCTTGTATTATAAAAAACAACGATGCCTCAAGCAATACAGGATAACTCAGAATCTCAAAAGCCTAATAATGAGGACCCCATTCCTATACACAGCTGGCTAAACAAGAATGGCATTACTAACACCAAACACTGGGTTTGATCGTTGTGTATTTTAACCTTTTATACCTCACAGGTCTGACAGCTTATTTAATGACTGGTATTCTGTTCAAATTTTAACAATCCAAAGGCTGATGATACACGGGGCGCGGGGGTCATGGTGTGGCTTGCCATGGTGCAATACATCATTTCAACCAGGTGAGAGACAGGGCCCACGACCAATCGAAATTATCCAGATAGAAATTTGTTACCCATTCTCAATGGGAAAGTGCCCAAGCAACATTGTTTAAAAAAAGTTGCCCCGTGTATCATCAGCCAAAGACTGGATCGGTTTTAAATGGACACAGTTCTACTACTCTCTTTTAGCAGTGAAATGCATTGAATTTTTAGGGGTAATGCCATTTAAAAGTGGTATGAACAATGAATACAAACTACTTTTGTTCCATTTGAATAATTTGTGAAAAAGTTACAAAACGAGTTGTTGCAAAAACGTGTTCTGTTTGAATAATGAGGCTACAAAACGTTAGAGAATGTGTCAGTAATTGGAAAAAAAAATACTGCTTTGTAGGAGCAGTTTAAAATCTGTAGTTCATTCCAAAATGTAAAAAAACTGTAAAAGTCAATGTATGCTGTCTTTCAAGGCAAAAATAATAATTTTGTGAGGGGGGAACGAAATAGAAGTTACTGGAACTCTTTCCCTCTGCTATTCAGTTCTGGTACATTACGATGTCTTCCTAGCAGCCCAATCAACTCCAGTTTTGCTTGGAAGTGTCAAGCCTACTCACTGTTTTTGCTGAAATCTCCCTGTCAGGGCGAGGGTGTGAAATCGGCTTGTGATCGTTGGTTTGCCCATGCAACGGGGCTACTGGGGATGAGCTGTCTCTTTCTGGTTGTCGAGGTTGGGTATGTTTGCACGTTGGCACATCGTGTTAGGTTCCAAACAACAGTCAGGGTAGTGTCTACAATGTGTGGTGGGGGTTGGGGGGGCATCCTGTCTGAGCAATGTGTGTGCACGTGTGTGTGCTTGTTCAATCAGAAGGCTAAGTTTGTTCCTGCGGGCGCGATGGGGGTGCCACTCAGGAGGCATCGGGGCCGCATTAATGGCAGAGCAATTAACTCTGCAGAGATTTGAGTTGTTGGGACTGGTAACACTTCCCCTACAGGTGAGAGAAACAGCCACATCAGAGGCAGTATATAAAAGGCAGGCCAACCCAGTCTCATAAGAAAACTTTCACGTTTGGGCAAATTGGTGTCAAACTCGTCTATAGGAATATTTAAGACTTTTAGCGAAAAAGCAGCTTCTTATAGAGAATATACAGATTTGCCCATTCAAAAAAAAAGAAAAAAAAAAGAGGTTATAAATTGCCATGAGAGTGTGTTGGACAGGCCACGTCTATTGCAATTAACAGCAAAAATTGGAATGCCCAATGTTCCTTAAATAGTAAATGAAATGGCCCTTTGACAAATTCATCACTCGGTTTTATAACAGATTTTTTTCTGTTTAATGACGTCAGCACAGTTACTGCTAGAAGCTCCGGATCCAGTGTAAATGAAGCTCACAGCTGAACAATTGCATTTATTTTGAATTGGCAGCTGTTTAGAAGTATTCGGACACTTACTTTCTCAAACAACAAGTAAATCGCTAATATTAAAGCATAACAATCCCCCTTCCCAACTGCCTCTCCATGTTATGACTCCAATAGGTCCTAGTGAAGTTCTTGGGATTGTGGATGTTCGTCAGCCAATCAGCGTCGTCATGATGTAATTTCCCTGCAGCTCCAAAGCGATTAGTTACATGGCAGTTTACATCTCGGGGAAGAAGTGAAAACGTCTGACCATGAAGATTTTTTTTGCATCACAATCTTTGCGGGGGTCCTACTCCAGTTGAGCAGCTTCTTTTTGAGAGAAGTGGAAATGCTAACGGATGACTCTCCAGGTATTTCACATCTCAGATTAAAGGGATAGTTCACCCAAAAATAAAAATTGGATGTTTATCTGCTTACCCCCAGGGCATCCAAGATGTAGGTGACTTTGTTTCTTCAGTTGAACACAAACAAAGATTTTTAACTCAAACCGTTGCTGTCTGTCAGTCATATAATGGAAGTGAATGGGAATCACGCCTTTGAGAGTCAAAAAAACATACACAACAAAACCAAATTAACCTGCGCTCGTGACGATACATTGATGTGTAAGACACAAAACGATCGGTCTGTGCAAAAAACTGAAAAGTATTTATATAGTTTTTTACCTCTGATTCACAGCAATGTCCGAACTTTCCTGAGCGCATTGTCAACAGCCGGCGCGTGACGCATCTTCTTCTTGCTTCCGACGGATCGCGAACATCATAAGTGCATTAACCGCCCCTATCTCTCAAATGGACATTGACACTCTATCTACAATCTCAATTATGAGTGTCAATAGTCCATTTGAGAGATAAGTGGCGGTAATGCACTATATGTCTGCGATCCGCCGTAAAGCAAGAAAAACACGCGTCACGCACCTGCTGTTGAGAACGCGCTCAGGAGGACAACAGTTCGGACATTGCGTGAATCAGAAGTAAAAAAATTATATAAATACTGTTCAGTCTCTTGCACAGACCGATCGTTTCGTGTCTTAGGACATCAATGTATCGTTACGAGCTGCAGGGTTTAATTTGGTTTGTTTGTGTATGTTTTTTTACTCTCAAAGCCGTTATTCCCATTCACTTCCATTATATGACTGACAGACTGCACCGGTTTGTGTTAAAAATCTTTGTTTGTGTTTTACTAAGTACCTCAAATCCAAAGAGATTTTCTTAATAAAAGTTAAGAGTCAACCACGCCTCCCTAAAACGGCTCGTTCTAACATGTAACAGGAGGATTTGCATAACACTGCCCAAATGTTCACACAAAGAAAGAAGCGTACTTTTATTCTCGCTGTAGTATTGTTGCCGCCGCCATGTCGTGAAGGCACTTTGTGTTTCGTTGTGAAAGTGAAACTAATTTGTTTGGTCTTCCAAATGAGGACGATATCTGCTTTGTCATGCCTTGAGCTGATCCGTGCTGGTCACTGAGGGGAATACATCAACTTTGCGCTGTGGATTGGCGGATCGGCTTTCACCGTGGATTAAGCGGAGTCCAGCCCCGGGGTCGTCACATGGTGGTTGCCGCAAGCCCTCCGGACGCTCCGTTCTCAAGCTTCTCACTGCCTCCGCTCACTCTAGCCCTCGGCCTCTGCTCACTCTAGACCGCCGTGTGTGACGCTGTGTGTTTCGTTGTGCAAGCGCAACTACTTTGTTTGGCCTTCCAAAAGAGGACACGACTAGAAATCTGGTTAGTTTGTATTTTACAACACTGTTCCAGAACATTTCAACCGAAATATTCAATGTTTGCAGCACATTTTATGGAGGACTGTTTCTTGATCCTGTAGAGTAGACTACAATGCCGGCTGATCTGACTCACTTTGACTGTAAGTACGTTTTTTATATTTAAAGAATTTGCCACTGATGATTCAAACGCGAGTTTTGGGCAGTGTAGAGTAGCGCTTGTTGTTTGTCATTTCTCCGATCACAAATGCAAACATGGTTTTATGTTACGCTCCGGCCTGACAGGGCATCAACAGTATGGTGAGGGGCGTAAAATTTCTGTCACATGCTTGAGGAATTCGGCCAATCAAAATGCACTTGATATCTGGCCAATCAGAGCACACCTCGCTTTTCAGACCGATGAGCTTTGTAAAAATCAACGCGTTTCAGAAAGGCGGGGCATATAGGAGAAACAATAATGTACATTATGTGGAAAATAATGTGTTTTTTTTTTACCTTAAACCGCATAAACATGTCATTACACCAAATACACCAAATAATAAAAAATTAGCAGCATCAGATGACCCCTTTAATTAATTGGTTCCGGAGTAGTTGATCAAGGTTGTCAGCTGACGTTGGCAGGAAGGTACAAAAAAAATCAACAGTTTAACTGCAGTTTGCATGTGTCAGAATGAAATCTTTGGTCAAGGCTACAATTCTTAGTTTTCCCCCCTACACTGGTAGCAGTTGTTCATATATTAATTATATAAACATTTTATTGTTTGTTTAAAAACATAATAAAATTGTATCAGCTGAGGCATGAATTGAAATCAGTCTGCATATTTAAAAAAAATTGTTACACCAAAACATTTTCCTTTCCCATGCTTTTGTTTCGAAAAGAGCATCAAAAGAATATTAATTCATTTTTGTCCTATTAAAACTGGTGCTTTATTTATTCTGTTCTTTCTTATAATCTTATTGTACTCTGCATTGAAACTAATTAATATGTTGCTGCATGCTACGCCATCAATGTTACAGAAGTTGTGACACAAAAAAAAGTCAATTCTTCACTATTTTTAATGGTTTCTTGTGATCATGAAGAAAATTTTCACTTAGGTACCCAAATATATATTTCTGTCTGTTATTTTCAGGCTTTAGGTTTAAGCAACTTGAACATATGTGATCAAAATTTTTGTTGTTGTTTTTTGGCACAATTAATATTCTTGGCAACATACTTCAGTTTCTTTATATAAACTGGCACTCTTCCTTCAGGAACTGTCTATCTACCCCATATGACATTACACACTTGTGAGACATTTCAAACACATGGGAATCTATTACAATTCATCCTACTGAGTGCATACATTTACTGTATGTCAGGTGCTGTATTATGTTGCACAACATCCTTTTGCATAAGTTAATTGTCTCTCATAAATCAAACGTGAAGGAACACCACTTCATTCCTCATGCACCAATATATTACCCAGGAAACATTTATGCAGAGTTATGCAATACATAAAGACAGTAATGATTTTGTTTGTTTGATTCTTATTTGAAGGATGATGAATAACATGATGGCTACCCAGTTTTTCAAAAAACAAGATGTGCAGTGTCCTGACTAATGCATCACTTAAAGGGATAGTTCACCTAAATATGACAATTTACATGATTTACTTATTTTCTCATGTCATTCCTAGCCTGTGTGACTGACTTCTTAATGTGAAACACTAAAAGAGAAATTTGGAATAATATACTGGCTTCTCTTCTCCACATAATGAAAGTGAATGGGGATCTGGGCTGTTACAAAAGTAAATTATTTAGCCATAAAATGACTCGTGCTGCACATTTGGGGAGAGTTATATTTAATTTATTCACTGACCGTCCTCTACTGTGGACAATCAATTCAAATTCAAATATGGCATATTTAGACATGTCATTGATGTGACCGATTCTCTTTAGATTCTAAGAAAATAGTGACTTAAATTTGGACATTTTGCTATTGTAAGTCATATTAAGTAGTTTTTAATATAATCTTATTTACTTTTCTTCATTTTGGAGCTTGACTGGCTGGATCTCCATTCATTTACATCACGTGGAGTACACTGGCCAGTACATTTGTTAACATTCTTTGTTCCACATGCGGGTTTGAAAAAACATGAGGTGTCAGTGAATGAAGATGAGAATATTTTTCGAGTGAACTATGTCTTAAAGTCTCTATGTCTTAGTACTACTGAACAGATGGCCTGCAAGCTGCCATCGGGTCTGCTTATCAAATATGGGAAGACGCTTCTGACAGCATAACACCTCAGGTAAGCCTTTTTCATACCATGCATTAATAATATGATTAGTAGTTTTGTTTTCATGGCACATTTTCAAGTGTTTTTGGACATTTCAATAAAATATCTATTATTTAAAATAAAGATTATTTCCAATCCAATTTGTGGTCTTGTTTTCAATCAAACTGGTTTAACTGTCGTTTTATTAGCACACTTTTGTTGTGTCAGTTGTAATGCTTTGGTTATGGTTGGTGATGCAAAATTGTCAAATGGCCTTGCATGAAAAATATACACATTTCACAGGGTAGTTCAGTCTTTCCAATATGTCCAATATTATAAGAATAATCTTAAATGTAATCAGACAGAAGACACCCACTAAAATGTCATTCAGTGTAACAGTAGTTCATATACCAAAAATATCTTGTCAGGCATATTAGAATCATTAGATGACATTAAAAGACTCTGTTTGAGGATCACAGTGCAGCCCCCTCAATTCTCAATTCATTGGGGGGGGTTTTTAAAAAATTTTAATCTTTACCACTAGGTTTTACCCATTTGTCAGCAAAACGTTTTCAATCATTTAAAATATAATAAAATTTAGTATGATCACTTTTTCCTTTTATATATTTTACAGTACAAATTAGAATATGTTGTTTAGTTTTTACATAATTATCTTGTTTAACGCTGAATGATGATTGAACATTATTTCACAGATATTTTGACATTTTATTTCAAACATTTAAAAAGACGTACAAATGTATAACATGTTGACGGTTATCTTTATTTAAATGATCTGCATGTTATATTATGAATAATAAAAACTGCATAAAAACATTTAGGGTGCATCTCAATCAGCTCCCGAGCTTGTGAATCAGTAGATGGTGTACACTAATTTGGTCACTGGTAAGTTCCCTGACTCACTGCATGTTGGGACAGTGATCATTCGAATTCCAGTGACATGATTACGTACAGCGTCAATGGACAACATAATAGAACGTCACCACTTGAATTAATAAACAACAGACAGGACTGATCTCTTTTTGATATAATTTTTTATTCTCTTTAAACACATCGGTCTGTTATATGTTCTTACAACATTTCAGCCGAATGCTAATTATAAATGTTAAATAAATGTGTTCATTACCCGTCTAGCGATGTTGAAAAAAAGGAATTATGTTGAAAAAAAAAAAAACAGTTCGTTTTTTTCAAATCTTCTATAGCGTGTCATTATATTTATCGAGTTGGCTCGTGTGATTTATGTTTTACGCTTCAGAAATGTGACGTTATTTCCGGTAAGGGAGCACAGTGAACTCCGATGTTTCCTAGTTTTTGTGGTGCATTGTGGGATTTTTCAGGGAGTGAACGTTCCAGTGCACTGGAAGGATTTCGCAATTTAGACAGGCCTTAAAATGGCCGACTACCTGATCAGTGCCCTGACTACTGAACAAGGGAGCTGACTGAGACGCACCCTTAGAAAGGGTTTATTTGGTCCTCTACTGGAAATGAATCAAAACCTGTTCTGAATGTACTCAGTAAATAATGGACTCTTAATCATTTTAGTTGCGGTACATTAGGAAATAATAAAAGTTGATATAAAAACCGTACTAAACCATCTTTGTTTTTAGATAAATTAAAAATGTATGACAAGGACATATCACAGCTTTGAGGCACAATGGTTTAGAGTATGACTTCATATCCTGCAATGGTTCAGTCAGAAGGAAGAGCCTGAAGGACAGCCTGTGGCACTCTGCTTAAATAGTACTCATGATTCCTCAGTGTTGCCAGCACTCCAGCAGAGTTCATGTACTTCACATTGGCATCATATCTGTATGCATTACCATGCATGTCTGTCAGTTTGCCTGTATATGAAAAAGAACATAAATTTAGTCTAAAAATCAAGCACATTTTCAAGAATGGTCATGCAAAAAATGAATGTCACCTCCAACTGCGTGCAAAATGGCTTCAGGCGCACATGTGTCCCACTTTTTACATCCTGGACTGGCAAACACATAAGCAGAGGCCTTTCCCTCCACCAGCTGGATGATCTACCAGGCCCAGAATGAAGATGTAATTAGTTCAACTTCTACGCCAATACTGACTATCAAATCAAAGGCTAGTGACCCACCTTATTCCCAGCTCCTCCCACTTGGATGACATCATGAGGCTCCATGGCTTGCACTGCGTCAATAACAAGTTTATTGCTATGGGACCGTGTAGTAGTGACGATTCTTTTACCATCTGGGACTTCCTGGAGCTGAAACCCAAATGCGCCCAAACCCAATACTCCCCATAACGTTCTGCCCAAAGAAGCACCTGCCCCCATCTGAATGAACAGAGAGAATAAAACAGGTCAGTCAATCCCAGCCTCTACCAAATATAGTGTAGCATGTGTGAGCAACCAACAGGTTGGACCTGGTAGTTGTAGAAGGGTTGATTGATGACTCCAGCAATGGCTGTCCCTCCATAAGCAATGCCTATTAGCACTGTCACATGATCCAAAAGCCCTGCAATAAAACGGCACACAAACAACATTATACAAAGTATTTATTAGTCAGTTCCAACATTAAAATATTGTTAACCCCACTATGCTCTTGTATATGGCATTGTATGGGTAAGACCTTAGGATGTGTTCACATATGGTAAGATTTGTTCAGTTAAACAAACTGGTTCAAAATGTGGTTCATTTGATAAGGTGAATGCTATCATCCAAACTTTGGTACACACCAAACAAGTGGACCAAGACCCACCTTTTTAGGGTGTCTTGGTCTGCTTGTTTGGTGTGTACCAAGGTTTGGGAACCTTTACTACATGGGTTCTCAACTCTGGCCCTTGAGGTCTACTTTCCTGCAGAGTTTATCTCCAACTTGCCTCAAAACACCTGTCGGGATGTTTTTAGTATGCATAGCAAGTCCTTGCTGGTTCAGATGTGTTTAATTGGGGCTGGGCCTGAACTTTGAAGGACAGTGGCCCTCCAGGAGCAGGACTGGACACCCCTTCCTTAGGATGTGTTCACACTTGGCAGGTTTGGTTTGATTAAACAAACTCTGGCGCGATTGCTCTGTTAGTGTGGTTCATTTCAATAAATGTGAACGCTGCCATCCAAACCTTGGTGCACACCAAACAAGCGGACCAAGACCCATCTTTTCAGGGGGTCTTTGTCCTAATGAACTCTAGTGCAGTTTACTAGAAATATGAACACAACACAGACTTAAGACATCTAAATGAACAAAACCCCATCAGAGTTTGGTACAGGCACTGGAACTTCGGTCTTCTTGCAGCAGATCTACATTTGTGCAAATTCCTGGCACTGTTTTGACTCCTTTAAGTTCCATCATATGATATGTCTAAAAGTTGTTCAAATCTGGTTTTAAACTTATACTTATGGCCTTTTATGCCTTCCGTTTTTTGTATCTTTAAGAGGTTTGGGTTAAAAAAAAAAAAAAAAAAGAAGGTGTGAACACTAAGTTAACCAAGACAAAAAGGATCATATGCTATTTTTGTCCAGACCAAAAGAACCAAGAAAACCGAACACAAGTGTGAACACACCATTAGTGCTAATGCCTGTAATGCTGGTTTCAGTCAGGTCTGCAACATGTCCTTACCCATTACCCCATTATAACCACACTGTGTTCTTTTTCCTTTTCTTCCTGTTGTTAATTTCCTGTGCATTCTTTGCTTGCCTCACCTCTTAAAAAAACTGTTTTTCCCAAAATAATGTGGTTGGTGTAATTCTGATTAACAACCAATTACAAACTAAAAATGGATGTCAAAGACAGACTTTACCCAGATATACCTTGATACTTGTAAAATACATTGTTTTAGGATTTTCACTTTTCATTCAGCAACAAAGGCTGTGCAAATTCAATGCTTTGTTTTTGTCAGTGATGCCGGTCAGCTTTGAGAAATGGTAAATTCCCAACTTAACAACTGTTTTTGATTGACTACAACCTTTTACTCTAGTCCTAATTTTCATAAATGACTCTCATGCCGATGTGCCCCCAAAAAGAAAAACATTAAATCACCGTACGGTTGATGTAGGGCTGCTCTGCCTTCTGTATGTAAACTGGGCTGTACAAAACCCTTGCATGCTAAATGACAGCAGAGACAGGGAAGAGGAATAGGTCTAAACTAAGGCGTGGAAAGAATAGAATCACGCAGGTGACAGGCAACCATGTGTTGGACAAATGGAGGTCAATGAGAGAGAGAGAGAAGAATGAAGGATAGAAGCAAATGCTAAAAAAAATGCATCACTGTGCCACTGAAGTGGACATGCTTGCAACACTATCTCCTAACTAGACGCCAGTGCTAGGTAGTAACTGATTACATGTAATATGGATTAATAATTAGGTTTAAAAATTAAGGTCTGTAATTAGAGTATATTACATTATAATGGTCATAATTAGATTACAGTTACTTTTTAATGGATTACATGATTACATATTATTTACAGAATGGCAGTAAATTCAAAATGTATGAATTTTCCCATATTCTTCTTTTTATCTTTTAAATGATCCTTTCTAAAAATTATACTGTGTCATACCATTTAGCTTTACTAAATTGACAATATAGAATGGTCATGTAAAATCAAATTTGCAAACCATGCTTCTAAATTTGGGTGAATAAAGCATAAAGCAATTAGACCATGTATTAAAAATAACTATGCAAGTTATTAAACAATGGTGATGTATAGATGTGAAACAGTATGTCTTCATTATATCCAGTAACCCTCAGTAATTGTCAGTTCTGCAATTGTTCAAACTTGGAGGACTTTGGGTGTGTAATTCTCATGCTTGTTTATTAATGTTTGTTCATGTAATGCAGCGATTCCCAAACTTTTTTTTTTGTGTTTTGTGGTGGGTCAGAGAGCAGTTTTTGGCAACACAAAGAAACAAGCCACGCCCTCACGTTGACATGAAAGTATTTTTTATAAACTTTGCAGTATCTCTGAGGAAGTTCATATTTCAAATAATTTAACAACACATTTGCATGTTTACAGGTTAGTGTCAGTTAATGGTCACACTGACATAAAGGTAAACAAATAAAATATTTATATTTTTAGCGTTAAAGTCTTGTTTTTATTTTATTTACGTTTATTTAAATCATTTTTAAAATAAATTAATCTTAGCTTTTTATCAACCCTCAAACCCACTGCAGTTCTTACATTAAAGGCAGGTAAGTGATTTCTGTTAGCCAATGTTGATATTTGAAATCACCAAAATAAACACGCCCCTACCCCAAAAGGGTATCGCCCCTATTTTGATAGCTCCGCCCCACATATATGTACGCAACCCAGTCAACGATTAGTTCTGTGAAACAAAGCAAAACCAATGTTACACCGTGTCTACACCGGAAGTGAGCGGCGGGTGCAACAATCCCCGACAGAAAATCAACCTGCTACTGCTATAACCTGCTTGAACTAAACTGCTAACCTAACTGCTAACTGCCTAACTCCACGCTGCCGGTTTCCATTTATTACGAAAAAAGCTGACACAAAATTTCAAATGGTATTTTCCACGCGGTCGTTTGATCGCGTCCGTGTATGAGACTAATTTAGACTGTTGTAGACACCGGTGGGTTACCTCCCTTCTATTTGAGAAGAACACAGCAACCTCGGGTCCCGAATCGCAGGCCTCGCCGCATCCTTGAGTCTCTCCAGCGCTGTGAAAGCTTATCCGAATTTATTTATACACGGGTCCTACTTCTTTGCCCTTAGCGTTCCGCAGACATTTCCCCCTCCCACATCTTTTGTTTTTTTTAATCACCGTTAATTTATAATAATAATCCGATCCGCCATCTCTATCTTTCTGTCACTCGGCTCGGCTAATGTCCGTCCCATGCCCTGAAAGCTCTCTCCTCCACATCACAAGTAGACACGCCCCTTATTGCTGATTGGCTACAAGTTTTTTTTTGCTATTCGGCCCGAATCAGTTTTCTAAGTGTTTTTGAAAAATCACATACCCTACTTTAAGGCCAGTTTGAGAAACCCTGGTTTTATGTAAAGTTTAATGCATATTATGATGTTGACATAAAATAATTGAAATATTTTAAATGAAATAATACTGAAATATTTTCTTTGTATTTGCTTTTTTATGTCAATATAGTACATTTGATGGTAAGTTTAAAATAAGTTTGATTAAAAAAAGTAATCTAAAAAGTAGTCAGAAAATATTACCTAAAATGAGTAACCTAGATTATGTTACTAACCACAGTTTTCAAAATGTAATCTGTAATCAGTATCAAACTACAATTTGTTTAGTATTCTAAAAATCTATACCCAACCTAAAGCTATCAGCGACCCAGCACTGCTTGATGCACCATAATATTATCCTGTTTAAATTATGTTTTTAAAAAAGTGAGGTGTGGGGGTCACCGATTTAACGGACGGTATTTAGCTTAATATATAATTCCGGACCACCACCCCCGGGCAAAAAAAGGTCCATTGTAAATAGCCTAGCCGTCACTTTTAAAGCAAGCAGCTTTCTGTTGGTCAGCGTGGAGAATTTGTGAGACCAGCTGAAACTGGGAAATATTTGCACTCGTGAAAACTTTCTGAACATGTGGATTCCAATTCAAATGGCTGCAAAATTTCGTAGAGCAATTGTAAATAGCTCGCTGCTCTAGCTCTGCCGTGATTGAATGTGCAGCTTTAAGACAACTACAAATGCCTGATAGGTCACCGGGGTTTAAGAAGGGGGGACCGTCCCCCCTACCTACAAAAAGATGGGTTTGTGTGTAAAACAAAATCGATGAGCAAAATTGTTTAGACTTATATTTAGTCGCTGACGAAGACTTGATCATATCGTTCCCCAGACAGAGATTTGTTTTAATACCCCACCAGGGGGCCTGGTTGCAACCACTAGATGTAAAAAAGCTGGGTGTAAGCCCTACGCTGGGCTTGGTGCAGAAACGTCCACACTTTAAACCTGTTTCATAACACCAACTAACAACTATAACGGATCATCGCACCTATATGCCCGAGTAGACTATGCGCGTCCAACGCGCCACATCCCCCCTCTCCTACTCCCTCATAGTGAGCTGGTATACGTCCCGCAGCAATGGCTACCACGTACGGTACTATAACACTGAATTGCTCAAGATTCATATTAACAATTGCAGCCACCAAGCACCACTCATAGCTTTAAATTGAGTAAACATTTCCTAGCAAATGCAGGCATTCTTTGGTAGACGTCTCCCTGCACATTCCCATGACAGATTTCTTCAAACATAAAAAATAAAGGCGATTATTTTTATATATTTTTTTCTAGCTGACTATCGAGTTTATGTATGCTACAAAGAATGTCTTTCCTAAGGTAAATGTGACGTTACGTGACATTGTTCACGTGTTTTTTTTTTCTGGATGGTCTTTTCTGTGGCTGAACACCCACTTTATAACGTTAGTTTTTATTTTTGTTGATAAATGTTAATTATAGAGGCCCATTCAGCAATTTTTTGAAAGCGGATACCTTATTTCCTGATTTAAATAGTACAAAGCACAAAAGTACTCGCGATTTATTTGATCTGGCCGGCACGCTACAATAACGAATTGCCTTAAAAGCCGTGAAATATTTCTTTTTTTTCCAAAGCATTTATACTGTCCTTCCAAGAAAGATGTCACATTATACAGTTTCTTTAAATAATCCCACATAATAGTAATTAGTTTATACCCATACTGATACCAACTGCATAATTACATGCTGTACAGAAATATATTTTGTATTAGGTCAATTAAAATTACTACTTGCCGGCAGTTTGCTTCGCTAAATTGCTATTAGTGAATATCCGCTTATTGCTTATCCTGCCTGAAAAGACCATAAACATTACAGTTCACGTCTGCAGTAATAATTCATTATCAGAAATGAATCCTAAAAACTAATAATGTCCAAGCACATCATGACTTTTCACTTTACACCTACCTTTAAATAGATAAGATTTAGTCTCAGACGTAGCACTACTGTGGTGCAACGGGTATTAATTCTACGTACGATTTAAAGCGCATTTTACCGCCAGCCTACAACTAGATGTACGTCCAGCTGGTGCAACCAGCCCCTGGTGACTTTATTGCACAATGATTTTTACAGCCTCAGCTGGACAAGACTAAAACTTCAAGAATGCAAGTGGAAGAGATGTTTCTTTTTTATGTGCTGACATCAAATGTTGAAAGATACTTATCTGCTCACCTTCTGTATATTCTTTAGTGCCATCAAGAGGGTCAACCCACACAACCAGCTAAAAATAAAGATTAAACTTTAGTCAAATACAAAATAGAGTTACTTTATGTTCTATTAGACACTCTTTCAAAACTTGTTCAGAATAAGTTTCAAAAACGTATATAATACATTTATAGTTTTTCAAGCATTATGCCCATATTGTTTCTTCTCCCTCTTTACCTCTTCCTCCTTTAGGCTGGCATACTGATCTGGACAAGATTTTTGTAGAATTAGGCTGCTGTGCCCGTTCTCTAAAAGCTCCTCTTCAAAATCCTCAGCTGGTAATTCCTGCACAAACAGAATACATTCTCAATCAAAATATAATGTTCCACGATCATTGGCTCCTGTCTGTGCCCAAAAGAAGCACAGGTTACAAATATGTGACCCTGGACCACAAAAACAGTCTTAAAGGGTTAGTTCACCCAAAAATGAAAATTAGGCAGCGTTTTACTCACCCCCGAGGCATCCTAGGTGTATATGACTTTCTTCTTTTCAGATGAATCCAGTCGAAGTTATATAAAAAATTGATTTTTATCTTTCAAGCTGTTTAATGCCTCTCAGCGGGTGTTGCATGCAACAGTCCAAAAGAAGTTAAATAAAAAGAGCCCATCCATAAAAAAAAAGTGTCTCACAAAGGCCTCCTGTAGCGAATCGATGCGTTTTGTAAGAAAAATATCAATATTCAAAACACAATACTCACTTTAATCTAGCTTGCGCCCACTGTTGTAAACGGAAGCAGCTCCGGGCGGATGATGTATGAGGTT
Source organism: Sinocyclocheilus anophthalmus (assembly GCA_018155175.1). Taxonomy (NCBI): domain Eukaryota; kingdom Metazoa; phylum Chordata; class Actinopteri; order Cypriniformes; family Cyprinidae; genus Sinocyclocheilus; species Sinocyclocheilus anophthalmus. The sequence goes on along the minus strand of JADLZN010009641.1, from coordinate 34,854 downwards.
AGCGTTGCGCATGCGCCGCTCAGAAGTGACGAACGTGGAAGCTCAGGGTAGAGATCAAAACAAAACAACGGTCAGTAATTAGAAGTACAAAACGAGGATTGGTAAAGAAAAATGTATGAGGATTTCGATATAAGCCAAGAGGAGACTGGTTTTCTTTGTTAAAGTAAGAAAACTTTGCTTCCTTTTATCCTGTAAACAAACGTTGGTTTTCAAGAGACTCACCGGCGCATGCGCAACGCTTACCTCATACGTTCGTGCTCCCTGAAGCTTCTGGGAATATGGATTTTTTTCTTACAAAAACGCATCGATTCGCTACGGGAGGACTTTGTTAACCCCCCGGAGCCGTGTGAGACACATTTTTTTTAATGGATGGGCGCTTTTTATTTAACTTCTTTTGGACTGTTGCATGCAACACCCGCTGAGTGGCATTAAACAGCTTGAAAGATCAAAGACAATATAACTCCGACTGGATTAGTCTGAAAAAAGAAAGTCATATACACCTAGGATGCCTCGGGCGTGAGTAAAACACAGCCTAATTTTAAATTTGGGTGAACTAACCTGAAAAACCTTGTAAGATGTCAATTTTTTTCGAAATTGAGATTTATACACCATCTGAAAGCTGAATAAATAAGCTTTCCATGATGCGGTGGTTGGAGAGGACAATATGGGTTGCGATACAAAAATCTGGAAATCTTGAGGGTGCAAAAAAAATCTAAATATTGAGAAAATCGCCTTTAAAGTTGTCCAAATGAAGTCCTTAGCAATGCATATTACTAATCAAAAATTAAGCTTTGATATAACTATTTACGGTAGGAAATTTACCAAATATCTTCATGGAACATGATCTTGACTTAATATCCTAATGATTTTTGGCATACAAGAAAAATCTACAATTTTGACCCATACAATGTATTTTTGGCTATTGCTACAAATATACCCCAGCGACTTAAGACTGCTTTTGTGCTCCAGGGTCACATATCAGTTTTAGCACCTAAATTAATTATACATGACAGTACACGCACATCTTCTATAAAGGGATGTGGAAGGTCAGTGGATCGACATATTTGTTCAACCAATCAGATTTTAGGGTCTTAATAGAAGTTAAGAACTTAGGATTTCTCAAGTGTGGTGAGATCATCTCAAGTGTTTTTGGATCAACATCCTTGTTGGTAACATGTCTCTACTTGCCGTACCTTTTCAACGATACCCAGCTCTCCACTTTGAAGCACTTTTCGGACAATAGTTCCAGCCTTTTCGGCCACGGTGTAGGCTGAAGCCACCAGCCGCATCAACACCGCAGGGCTGCTCGCCATCACAGCGGCTGAAACAGAAAGCACACCTTCTGCAAAGAACCAGGGGAAAAGTCAGAAGACAGCGGTTATGCAAGTCACTTATCTGATCATTACGAGGAATGAGATTCTTGCTGAAGTAAAACTTGAAATAATGACTTACTACTGATCTGTCTTTTTGGTATCAGTGATTTTTGATTAGATTTTTTTTCCCTTTATTTTATCAGCATTATGACACTGACATTATCATGCATCATGTGACATATCATGTGGATGTTATGTAGATTAAAATAGATGTTTATGAAATTTTATTTATTTATTTGTTTTTAAATCATCCTGAATATTTTCCTTGGCATATTTGACCTGTTTTGCACGAAATGACACGCCCCCGGCTGAAGGGGATTTGAGCCTTCTCCCTTTTTTATAAGGGGCTGTCAACGGATTAAGCGCTCCAAAATAAAGTTTTTGTTTAACTAATATATGTGTGTGTGCTGTGTATTTTTAAGGCTATATATTAATACAAAAACACATGCATGTATATATTTTAAGAAAAAAAATATGGAAGTGTATATATAAATATATTAAATATAATTAAATTATATGAAATCTAAAGATATACTGTATGTTGTGTGCTTTTATAACATAATAAAATATAACACAGACACCTACACATATTTTGTAAACAAAAAACTTTTATTTTGGATGCGAATAATCGTTTGACAGCACCCCATACCCCCCGACACACATATTTTATATTGTTTTTTTACACTTTTAGCATTATCATTATATTATAACTAATCTAATTATTTTCGTGTAGCGCAGCACTTTAAGGCACTTCTGGCTAACTAGTCTCAATTTTTTTTCATGCTAGATTTGTTCATATGTATAATAATATTGACACCTATCGATCGGTCTAAACAGTAGTGACCCATAGGGAAAGGGACAAGTTAAAAAAAACCGTTTTGAGATGAGGATTGTACGTGATTTTTTGTCTGAAACGTTGAAAACTATGACGAAATATCATTTATAATTTGTAGTCGCGATTGGATAAAAGCGTCTGCTAAATTACAAAAAGTAAATAATTATCAATAATCATAATTCTTCTTTTTTGTTTGTTTGTTTGGTCGTTTTGTTCCAGTTGTAAGAGTATGAATCAAATTTATTTGATCACAAAACACAAAGCACATCAACCTTGACAATACTCATGAACTGTGTGAGTAATTATGAAAAATGGTAGAGAACTCGAACTGTTTGAAGAGACCTGCTGAAAAACAATTAGCATGGAACCAAGGCACTGTTTTCCACATAATTTATCATTCATCCCCAAAACTTTCATACTCTTTCTTGTTACCACAGTGACACATTTATAAAACACATAAGGTTACTTCTTAACTCTTTAACCGTGGTATGATCGTTAGCGTGTATCATGCAATCGCGTGCAATGTTGAGGTGCAGACGGATATCTAGCAGTAATTGAGTATCGGTTTAATCTATAGCTGTGGTCTTACTTTAATCGCAGTCTGTCCAGCGGGCGACCCAGAGTTCAGCGTTACCAGCGGTTCTCTGCACGGATTCCTATCGGACAGCTTCAATACAGGAAGGCGTCATGTAACGTTACGTCGTAGTTCTGGTCTTGCAGTGTCTTAGTGCCCGTTGTGTTGTGTTTTAGGATTAATTATTTAAAGGGGTCATATGCTGCGTGAGATTTACCCCACATCCTGGTGTGAGTGGGGTAACACCGCCCCCAGCCAACCATGTGTGGTGCATAAAGAGGATCTGTAAAGTTGCAAAGACTAAAGGCTCAAATCCAAAGAGATATTCTTTATAAAAAAAGTTAAGAGTCAGCCACTCCTACCCACACACAAACACGTTTTTTTCTGTAGTTTTGGGTTTTACTAAAACATCCCCCACATGTGTCTACACACTGGTGGAGGACGAGTGCATACGCCGCCCAAATGTTCACGCAAAGAAAGACGAGCACACAAACATTTGTATTTCTCGCTTAGTTATGTTGCTGCCGCATGTGTCCATGAAAGGGTGGTTCGTGTGGAAAGCGAGAAAAGCTATTTAGTTTGGTCTTCCAAAAGAGGACGATATCCGCGTCGTCATGCTTAGAGCTGAAAATTAGCTTATTTTATTATGGTGTGTTCTGCCAACAACAAGGAAATTGAAACTTCATCTCTCTTCTGACTTTTTTTCTCTCACAATTTTGAGTTTATATCTCGCAATCTTTGTTTTCCTTCAGTGAGTTGTTGAAAAAAAGGTTTGAAATGTGAGGTAAGAAATCACAATTTTCTAACCATGGCTGAACAAGCTTACTTGGTTTTCCTGTCAATTTGAAGGAAAACAAAAAATTCATAACAAGTTACTAATTAATACAGTAAATTATGACCAAAATCAGACTTGTATTTATTTTTATTAAAGTGGTCATGATGCTTTTTTAAAGATCATATTTGGATTGTAACCACGCAACATGTGTGTGGGCTTCATGTAAAAACACATTCTTTTTCAAATACTGACATTATTGTAGGTCCTCTATGCCCCAACTCTCTCAAACACATCGTTTTTAACAAAGCCCCCTCCTTTCAAAAGCACAGTCTGCTCTGATTGGCCAACTGACACAGTGCATTGTGATTGGCCGAACACACCGCAAGCACTCGTCGGAAATGTAACGCCCATTTACCATAATCGCAAGCTTCATCTTTCAAAATAAATGTAAAGACAGAGCCTGAAAGGGGAACAGAGTCTCATGACAGACACAGTGATGAATATGTGTTTGCAGTACACAAGCCACGGTTAAGACAGCTGACTCCACTGTGATGTGTCTCTCTCTCTCTCTCTGTCTCTCGCGCTCTCTCTCTAGCTCTCTCTCGCTCTCTCTCTCTCTCCTCTCTCTCTCTCTCTCTCTCGCTCGCCCACACACACACACACACACACACACACACACCACCCTGATGTGTACACTGCGAAAAAAATCTGATTTGAACAGTCAATAGCAAATACTTAAATAATAACAAAACAGTAGCTGATTCAGATGTGCCAGATTGTCATAGCAAAGTCAGGATTACCTCATCTCCTAGGTTCTCGAAACGGTGGTCCATAAAATGCATTGCTGTTCTGTTGTAAGTAATCTTAAAGATTCCTAAATGCATCTACTTTCAGAAGGCCAAATAAAGTGCTTTTGCTTTCGCCTAGAAACACACAGCGTCTCCCTGACATGGCTGCTTCAACACTAACTGCTGTTACTGAAACCACGCCTTCTTACTTTGCGTGCACATTTGGGCAGCATTATGCAAATATGTCCACATAGTGAGGTAGATATGTGGGGGCGCGTTGGAACGAGCTGTTTTAGGGGGGGGCGTGGCAGAGTCTTAACTTTGATAAAGAATATCTCTTTGGTTTTGAGACTTTAGTCTTTTGCAACTTCAGGTATTATCTATGCACAATCAGCTTGTAAAAACTCCAAAGAGAAAGGAAAACTTGAAATTGCATCATATGACCCCTTTAAGAGACATTTCAGTAAAACCATTAGTTCCCCCCAAAAGTGTGTACAATTAGGCCCTTATTGTTATTTAGGGATGTGAACCCAAGTGTTCCCAACCCTGGTCATGGAGGCACCCCAACACTGCACATTTTGCATGTCTCCTTTCTCTGACACACCAGTTTCAGCCCTTGGAGTCTCTCCTAATGAGCTGATGACCTGAATCAGGTGTGTTTGATTAAGGAGACATGCAAAACATGCAGTGTTGGGGTGCCTCCAGGACCAGGGTTGGGAATCACTGATGTAGACTATCAGTGTAGGCCTATTTGTGATTTCTGACAAATTACTAAACTGATTTAAGACAAAGAGCATAAAATAAATCTGAAATCATGCAGTCACATGCAATCGTCAATCCTTTTGTAGAAAATCATTTAAATAAATGCAATGTTTACAGAAAGAGGGATTCAGTTGATTACAGTATAGGCCTATTCATTTTATAGTCATCCTCGACAAAGCTTTTGGGTGATAGTCCAGCTGAGAGCAAATTGAAGACCTTTGTCTTATTTCTGACCTTTAATTAGTAAAGTATATCTTTTTCTAATTGAATCCGAGAATCCTTCCTCGAGGAAGTCTTGTCTCTCAGTAATACATTTCAGCTCAATTAATTAATTTGGATAAGAGTGTTGACTAAAAATATGTGACATAGCCTATCTTCATTTGTTGGATGGGATTAAACGGTAAATTATTTATTCAAACTCAGAAGGAGGTGTATCTCTTTATATATACATATATATCAATAAAATAAAAAAATTGTATTTAATGTGAATACAGGTAAATTGATCATTACTAAGATACATTAATATAATGCAAACAAGTTTTCCAAGTGCACTTTACAGATCTACATTTAGACTGTTTTCCTTATTGTCCAGATAGTTGCAAAGTTTGCTTGATTTCAAACACGTTCATCTATTGGCCATTGGCCTGTATCCCATCTCTCCTTCCAGCTGTTCGGCTGTTAAAGGGGTCATATGATGCGATTTCAATTTTTCCTTTCTCTTGGAGTGTTACAAGCTCTTGGTGCATAAAGAAGATCTGTAAAGTTGCAAAGACTAAAGTCTCAAATCCAAAGAGATATTCTTTATAAAAGTTCTCGTTCTAACATGCCCCCACATATCTACATCACTATGTGGGAAGATTTGCATAACGCCGCCCAAATGTTCACGCAAAGAAAGAAGGCGTAACTTTTATTCTTGCTGTAGTATTGTTGTTGCCGCCGCCATGTCGTGAAGATGCTGTGTGCTTCGTTGTGAAAGCGAACCTACTTTGTTTGTCCTTCCAAAAGAGGACGATATCTGCTTCGTCATGCATAGAGCTGATCTGTGCTGGTCGCTGAGGGAATACATCAACTTTCACCGTGTAACGAACTGAGTCCAGCCGTGGTCCGTCACCTGTGGGGGTTTTTTTTTTTTGCCCGCCCTTTTCGTCGGATCCGCCCGGGTTTCAGAAAGGCGGGGCATAGAGGAGAAACAATAATGTACAGTATGTGGAAAATAATGTGTTTTTTTTACTTTAAACCACATAAACACATTTCATTACACCAAATACACAAAATAATGTTCTTTTTAGCAGCATCATATGACCCCTTTAAAGTTCCCAGCATGGGTTGACAATCTGGATTAAACACAGAATACGCGCTCATTTCTCCAGGTTGTCGGGGTTTTGGGCTTCGAAGGCCCTCATAGAGCCAGTAGAATAACGATATAACAAAAAATGGCAGGCCGAACTCAAGTTCTGAAAAAAGCCCCAGCAGCACGAGCCACAGCAGCACTTTAAGCAGGGTCAGATGGGCGAGGGCCACTCGCTGAAGCCAACGACCACATGTAGTATTCAACAAATAATGACTGTGGTCCTAAAATGACAGGAAAATATTAGATTAGTTTTATTAGACAAAAATGAAATGGTTAATTTGCAGTTTTATGTGTCATTTTGTTACTATCCTGTTTTTTAAGTAGTAAGTGTTCTCATACCTCAGGGCAGGTGTTGGGCTTCTGTTCTGGTGTGTCAGTACACACTGCTGGAGAACCATCGCTTATTGCTTTTGTTTCACTCTGGATCACACGATCAGCAGGTTTCTTGGCTTCAGTCTGGCCTTTCTTTCGTGCTCTGAACTCAGCCAGCTTACGCTCCATATTTCATACCTGAAAACTGTAAACATAGGACAAATATATACATTAATCTGCGTTGAAATCGCTACCACGTTCACGTGTCAATATTATTTACCAGACTTCCGAATTAGTTTTGCACTGGTCGGCAAATGCTTCTGTCTAATGACCGTTGTTTGTTTGCTATTACACTAAAAGCTTGTTTCCTCCAAGGGGGTGCTTGGTGGCTCAAAAGCCAATTCTCGGACGTTTTTTTTTTTGCCTCAGTGAAATAATATATTATTTTAAGTTTATTAATTCCAATGAATAATACAATACATTTAAACGAAACAGTAAGTGCGCAGCAATCTCTATAAAATCAACGAGCACCTGATCTCTAGTAAATGCAAATCACTAGGTGCATTCGACTTGAAGCACCGCTACAGACGGCAGTCAACGAGAGTAGCCGCTTGCAGTCGGGGGCGGACTAGATTTCTAACCGGCATGCACTGCTTCAAGTCAGCCGCCGATCGGTCTGCGCAGCGCCGTATGAAGTCGAACGCACCTACTGACTAGCGCTGTGAAAAGTAACAGTTATCACGTGACTCATTTCAGCAAAGGAGCTAACAGTAATTTGACTAAAAATACACAGCAAAGAGATTAAATACGAAAACTATTTAGACCGATCGTGATCCACCAATTAGACATTTCTGGTCGCAAAGCCTCGCCAAATTTTTTTTATGATTTGAAGGTTCCATTGCAGTTCTATCTTATTTCTATGGTAGTTGTTGTTGCACACGGACACTTTCATGGCTGTACCCACCGGAAGTGTGCGGGCGTCCGCGTCACAGGAGAGGCTGTGGTTAGGTACTGGCTTCATCGATGTAAGTGCATAGAAATGTGTAAAATATTACTTGGGTATAAAATAACAATATATTTACATTTGAAACTCATTGAAGAGAATTATCAGTCAGTGATTTTGCGGTAAGCGAAGCTAACGTTACATTGATAGATGACAGCTGAACCTAGCAAAGCTTTAATTCATCATAACAACAACAACAATAGCACATATATCAATATTACGTGTATAATAATCTATGCAAGCAATCTGTGCAGCTATTTATTCAGTATATTTTAGTGTTATTTATTGGGTATTGCGTTTTTGCCCATAATCTGAACCAAAGCGTTGATGTGCTGTTTTTTTTATTTTTATTAATCATATTTCTTAAATGTAAACCGGGGAAATTTTATTATATATCGTAACATAATTTAAATATTACTTGTTATTTATCTAACTTAACTAAAAAACGAGGACGGTATGTTTTTTAATTGTTAAAGTAGGCTCCATATACTTTTATTAATTCATTTACAGTTCGCATTTTGATGTATTGAAAAATCACACTTTGTAAAATATTTAATAGCCAACACTGTAGATAGAAAATGGGTCAAAATATTATATTACACTTTCTTGATTTTACAAAAACACCTTTTAAAAGTAAAACAAATGTGAGAACATATGACAAATAAGACCGTTTTTAATTGTTTTCACAAACTTATGTATATAGATATTACAGCTTTTTCACTTTTCAAATGTTTTGTTAATAATGATGGTACAGAGCTGCCAGTGTTCCCATGTTGGAAAGAAAGAAGAACAAACCGTCAAGCTGATGTAGTGCTCTTCATTGATTAGTGTATGCATAAATCATCCTATAACATGTTGCAGCAGGGTTTAATTCCTCAAAAATGCCTTTGCAGATATCGGTAGTGAATCTTCCCTGTGGAGTGAGCCAGCATGGCCTCTGCCCCAGCACAGCAGCCCACGCTCAGTGTAGAGCAGGCGAGAGGTGAGATGTCAGTCCTTAAATCATATGCTCAGGGGTCATGGCATGACTTAGACTCAGCCACGGTGTCGGCCCGGTATGTCCATGGGTTCATATAATATTGGCTTAGTGAGGTGATGCACCTCGGAGCTATGCGACTTTCTCTCCGTTGCCTGAAACGCAGCTCGCAATTGGAGGGAAGTCCAAGCAAGCGCCTGCACATGACACGGTGCAAGATTGCTTCTCGATAGGCAGCATGCTTTTGTGCTGTCCTGTGGCTCACTCAGAATCACCAAGATTCATAAAGCATATGCACATCATTTCACATGAGGGAGAAGGTGAGATTAAATGTTGTTGCAACAATTAAACATTACCGGCAGCCCATCCCCTATATCCCAAGACTGGTTGCCCCCACTGAAAGACTTAAGCAGGCTGATCCTTTTCATTACTGGATGGGGGAACACTCCTCCTCTGCCTGGGAAACATGGTTTGCTGTTGGAAGAGGTGTTAGTGAGGCAAGCAGGGGGTGCTCACCCTGTGGTTTGTGTGGGTCCTAACGCCCCAGTATATTGATGGGGTCACTATACTGTCAAAAAGCACCGCCTTTCGGATGAGACGTTAAACCGAGGTCCCGACTCTCTGGTCATTAAAAATCTAGGATGAGGTTTTACCGTCGGCTGCCGTGGCCAATTTTCGGCCCATTGCCATCTGGAATCATCAAATCCTCCTAACAATCCCTCATATCTACTCACGATATGCTTCATCCACTCTGTCTCCTCTCCCAATAAGCTGGTGTGTGGTGGGTGTTCTGGCTCAATATGGCTGCCGTCGCATCATCCATGTGGATGCTGCATACTGGTGGTGGTTGAGGAGATCCCCTCTCTTAATGTAAAGCGCTTTGAGTGCCTAGATAAGCACTATATAAATGTAATGAATTAAATAAAAATTTAAATTAATAAACGCAAACAAAATGCTGTCATTTAAACTGCTGCCTTTCGCCTTTCAGGTGTTCTCAAATTCGCCCGGCTGGTGAAGGTGTATGAAACTCAGGACCCAGAGATCGCAGCCATGTCAGTGAAACTCAAGAGTCTCCTACTGCCACCTCTCTCCACTCCTCCCATTGGCAGTGGCATCCCGAGCTCATAGAACAGCGCAAACTCCCAGTTCATCAATTTCAAAACCGTTTCAACTATAAAAATGGTCTAGTGCAAACACGTTCAGGTTTTCCCATTTTAGTCAGTTTTAACACTTCTTTCAAGGGTGATTTAAACTGAGATGAAGTTCAAATTGCACCACAGAAGAATATTTGAATAAAAAGAAAACAAGTTATTGGTGAACTTATACATTCTCATTTTTTGCCAGTGAAATTAGTATTCAAACCATGGTCTTGCTCACCATTTATTTTTTGTATTCATATCCATTTTGCCATGTTGAATGTGCATATTTATCAAGCGTAACACTAATTTGTTGATGCCTTTTGAAGGTCTTGATGGTTTTTAAAGCTTTTTATACAGTTTGTATTGATTATTGTCTCATTTGGTCATACAATCATAAATGATAACCTGTGACATTGTTCTTGTGATCATTACTGTTTGAAAAACTGATTAGTGTCACATAAACAGTGTTCACCAATAAAGTAATATTTTTACTTAATGGAAAAGTGTTCGTTATCATGAAATGACCGTGCTTTTATTAATGTCTTTCTCAGTATTTTAGTTTTCTTTGTCTTAGTCAACAAAACATGCAAACAGCATTAAGGCCAGTGAGTCCACATTCCAAGTTGGGACAGACTGCTTCAATGGTGTGCTGTGAGCTGGAGTCGTTTACAGACTCTAAATGATTCAAATTTAAGCCAATGGTCTGCTGCTGAAACAAATCCACCTGATGATAGAGAATGTTTTAAATGTGGACAGAAAGGGCATCTTGCCCGTGTGTCACGAATCCGGTCCGTATTCTTCTGTCTGCTCCCCACCAGAGGTCGCCTTCTGATTATATTGACTATCACACTACACGGACTTCCATATCCGTTTACACCTGCAGCCAATTACACCCACTATAAGAATCCGTCTCAAACAACCATTCACTGCCGAGTATTGTATGTATGTATCACTGTTCTGCTGATAGCATTATTATGGAGCCAGTTATGTCCCTTAGTCATCGTTCAAGTTTGTTGGTCCTATCGTCGTATTCGTTTATTGCCCTGTCTAGGTTAGCTGTGTTTTTGGATTTCGCCTGTCTTGGATTGCCCCTCTTGTCTTGCCCTGTTCGGATACTGTTTACCCCTCGCCTGAACCATCACCTGTGTTTCGGATTAACACTTTGGATTACCCTGTTTGGACATTGTTCGCCACAAGACGAGTCACCATACGAGTGTACGTAACCGCCCCGTGGCTCGGCTCACTGGATTACTCTTCTGTCTTGCCTAGTCTGTCACTGTTCGCTATTATCGATCCCTGCCTGTTTTGACCATGCTCTTGTTAAATAAAGCCTGCAAATGCATCCGCATGCCTCTGTCTCGCATCTCTCCGCAACACCGTAATTGTAGGCACCCCTCTAGGAAGTGTAAATGTTGTTGCAAGCTTGGCCATTTAGACCAATATCTATTTAAGTTCTGTAAAAATCCTAAGAAGGGGTATTAGGAAAACTCTCAGAAAAATAATTCCTCTCTGTCTGAAAGTGAAATTGCAAAATTTAGGAAACTGTTAAACATGGAATAGGGGTCAGCAACCTCTGGTTCTTGTGATAAAACTGACCTTCGTCCTTTTGTTCATGTATTGTTAGGAGGCCAGCAGTGCTGCTTAATCGATAAAGGTGCAACAGTTTCTTTCACAAATTTTCCTCTCAAAACCACATCTGATTCTTTGTACACAGAAAAGTTGAATGGTATAAAAATGTATTATAAATCTGTTCCCGAGCCTCTCATTCTAGCAAACTCAGATAATGTACACTTGACAGAATTCTGGGTTGGTGAAAATACTGTAGGCACTATCATTGGTGCTGATAATTTTGGAAAACATATAAGCTGATGTTTTGCTTTCATCGGATAAATTTGTTCTTGGCTGCAATGAAACAATTCACTTATCTCATGCTGGTCCCCACCATGATTCAGGATATGCTGTGGCTGAAGTTGTAAGTCTAGTAGTGGAAGTATATAATTTCTAAATTCCTGGATGTTTGGGCAAAAGAAGAATTTGAGAAATTGTGGAATTGCGCAAATTCGGCCACTTAACATCCCAGGTTCTATGCATGTTGCCAAAGCCAAAAAAAGGATGCTAGAATAGGAGCTGAAAAGGTTAAACAAGAGTTATATAAACGGGGAATTTTATAGTTCCTTGCTCCTCCCCACCAACTCCCCTATTTGGCTGGTCAGAAAGCTTGATGGGAGTTTGCATTTAACCATTGACTACACAGCTTTGAATGCATTTCCACAAAGGTACATCCCCTGGTGGCTAACCCAGTAAATATTTTGCATTAAAAATAGGATCTGATCATTGTTATTTTACTGCTTTGCACATTTCTAATGGTTTCTGGACTTGCCCCTTACCCCCAGAAGATCAAGCTAAATTAACTTTAACCAGCAGCCAGCAACTTGGACTCATTTGCCACAGGGATTCTGCTACTCCCCAGTGCTGTTTCACCAGTTACTTGTATCATTTATTGACCCTGTTCACAAGACATTTGAATCTGACAGGTCTGTCATTCTCCAGTATGTAGATGACATTGATTGCTAGCCCAAAAAAGTTTAAATATTTGATTGCTGAACAAACAGTTTTGAATGGGGGTTTCAAAGTAAATTTGAAGAGAGCACAGCTAGCACGACCCGAAGTAACCTATCTGGGCCAGATCATCAGAGTTCATAGCCAAGGAAATCACTCCAGAAAGAATTAAGGTCATTGCCGAACTGCCAAAAATCGAACACTGCCACTGGTCTAAGGCAAGTAATGGGACTTCTGAAATACTGCCGCCAGTGTGTGTCTGAATATACTGAACTGTCTAAGCCTCTTAAACCCATTTCACACTGCACGTTGATTCCGGGATCGATCCCGGGTTGGGGACCTAGTAACAGTCCCGGAACGAGCCCTGTGTGAACAAAAGACAGAACCAATGCCGTAAAAGCAGTGGTTCTCAAACCTCTCCATGAAGTACCCCCAGTACTGCATGTTTTGTATGTCTCCCTGTATCTGACACACCCACTGCAGGTCTTGCAGTCTCCACTAATGAGATGATGAGTTGAATCAGGTGTGATAGATAAGGGAGACATACAAAATGTGCATGGCTGGGGGTACTTCATGGAGAGGTTTGAGAACCACTGCCATAAAGGGTGTGCCGCAGTGGTGGGCCGTCAGGGCCAGCAAAGCCTTTTCTGTTGGCCTAAACACTATCAGAACCACTGATTTAGTTTTAATATATTTTTCCATGAATGTGTATTAAATTATTTTCAATAGTCTATTCTCTTCATTTCATAGTTTTTCTCTTGGTTGCGCTGCTTCCAGTTGTGTATTTTTATATTAGAGCTTTTGTCCAATCATGTATTGCCAGGGTCAAAGAAATATGCCTTGAGGCCTTCAGAATCAACAGTGTGGGCGCCTGAAGCTTAAAATAAATGGCAATGAAAACGTTGTTTTAACCAATCAGATTTCGAGCTGGCAGCACCAGGGTCATCTAGCTGGCTAACGATAACGTCATTATTTTCTCGTCCTTTGATTGGATGGTCAGCATACTAGCTAGCAAACAGCATCACTGTAAATCATTTTATTAAAACTTAGTAAAACTTTTATTACTGTTTCTCAGGTTTATATTTTCAGTGCATTTTGAAAAAATATGTGCCTACTATATTTAGTAAATTTAAAAACAGTAGTCCTAATGACTGCGAAAAACAACCAAACACCTCCTCGGCACCGGCTCTGTGAAAAACTCGTGAAGATGAAAAACCACTATGTATGGTAGGCTAATTTTCATTTTTGACTCCTTTATCACTTGATGCGTTGTATTCTGATGTTATTTGCACGTATAAGCCATGTGTATTACTCCGTAAGAATATCCATTTCCCGATGGAGCTGTATTAACCAGTCTTTTTCCTCCGGCGCAGAGCCCCTGGCAGAGGCAGACCACGGGATATGAGAGTCACAGAGGTACTTAAACACATCTATAACTTTTCTCCCCTTCATCGTCTTGTTGATTATTTTATGTTACTTGCTCCCCCTTCCTAGTTAAAGCTGTGCTAACCATTATTTTTTCCTCCCATAGAAAATGCAGACGTCGGGTAGACTCGTGAAGATACATAAAGTAGTAAGAGAACATTTAAATTGTTAGTTCACTTTAAAACCTGTAATCACCATTATTTGTTTGATACAATGCTATCTGTAAGTAATAATGCGTTTGGGTGATAAATGTCCTGTAGAACATTGGATGGACTGATTGTGTCTTTTGTTAGGTTATGCTTTCAAGCTACAGAGATGTGTTCGCAATTGTTAATTGTTTCCTTTCTTAGTAATTGCATTCATTCTGCGCTTACATAAGATACCTGTCTTATGTATTGCCCTGTTATACGGCAGTAATGTGTATTTATGGTTTCGATCTATATCCGGGGCATTATATCGATGGGTATGTAACCTTACGCCACTGAAGGCCTGGGTAAAATGCACGCCCGCACGGGTGTGTCGTAGTGATGATGCATGTTATCGTGCGACTCTTTTACCGGGTGTTTTGAAGCCAGATCAACATTCACGACGAAAAAATATGTGCAAACTGGTATGAAGCAGATATCAGGGAGCTCCTCACTATCCGCGCTGAAGCTGAGATCCTTTGCCTGCTTAGTGAAACTGTACGTGTTACATTACACATCACATTGTAATGTCACGTGTCTTTACGGGATCTTTACAGGATGCGTGAATGCACACAGATTCCGGAAAATCACTGTCATTTTGAATGAACCCCAATTAAACGATCACGGGACACATTATCCATGTATTTTCTGGAATTTCTGTGTGAAAGAGGCTTAAACAGAATTTTCAAAACGATGAAAACCAGATCAGGAACTCACTCCAATGAATGAACAGATGCTTTGTGAGTATCAGAGAGACTCTTGCTTCCTGTCCAGCTTTACGACATGCCGATGCCAGCCGGCCCTTTCATCAGTGAACCTGGGTGGGGAATAAGTCCTACTCACCTGCCCTGGGCCAATGAGTTCCCTGGAGACCATTTTATGGAATAGTGGGATACAATTATACCCCGATTCCCATGTCTATGACAGGACAACATCCTTGTCTGCTGATCTGTGACTGTGCAGAGTGGGCTGTCAAGACCAAGGAAGAAATTGTAACCCACCAGAAAGTAGTATTGCATGCCAAACACTAGATTCTCAAACTGTTGACAAACACGCTTGGGCTTGATTTCTAACTAGAGGTGAGCCAAGTGGGAAGCCACACTTTTAAGCAAAAACCCTGCCTCACTGCTATGAGGGATCTGCGCACAACTGTGTACTGCTGATTGAAAATGACACAAAGACACAAATGATACTGAACCAAGAGTGGTTATCAAAATCACGGGACATTCCAAGGACGATTCACCAGTCTGAGGGAAATCAAGCTGGAGACACTGCTGCCAGGGGGCTGCAAAACTAACAAAAAAAAAACCACAGGAGGAGGGACATACTAGGGACATTTTTGAACTATGCAGTCGATGATGCAGATGAAATCGAACAATGGATTTAATTGGGTGTGCAGAAGAGCTCAGATGAATTATGGAAGTTTAATGAGCGCTTTTCTGTGTCCTTCTTCTGCCCAAACTAAATTAATGTCTTTGTATCATGGTTTGGCACATGCAGGACCTGTGAAATTTCATGCTTTAAAAAACGTGGTGGTGGCCAAAAATGAGAAATGCTTGTGCTGATTTTTGCAAAAGGTGTCTAGTATGTCTCAAAGTGAATTCTCCTTCAAAGTTAAAAATTATTCCTGGACATGCTCTGTACCCTCAGGGTTTTCTAATTGGGCTTTTCCACTGCATGGTACGGCACGGTACGGCTCGGTACGGTTCACTTTTGGGGGGGTTTCCACTGGGTACAGTACCTGGTACTTTTTTTATACCACCTCGGTTGAGGTTCCAAGCGAACCATACCGTTACCAAAACATGATGTGTAAACTCTGCTGATCACAGATTGACCGGAGAGAGAATCATCACTACCTGCGTCACTGAACTTGCGACACAAACATAAAAGAACCGCTAGATTTAAATCAGCACAGCCAGCGAAGGATCAAACGCAACTGTTTTGAACAAGCGCACCTTTTTTAACAACCAAACAATGGCTGTTCCCCCTGTTGAGGAAGTACAGACGTTCCTCTCGTTGATAGCAGAGGAGCGGATCCAGCAAGAGCTTGATGGGGCGACGCGGCATGAAAAAGTTTTTTAGGAGTCGTGGCAGTAGAGGCGGCGCAACTATAACCACATGTGAATAATCCCACTCACCCTAAAGTGGTACTGAAGTGCAGTGGAAACGCAAACCGAGCCGAACCGATCCGTGCCGTACTGAGCCGTGCCGAGCCGAGTCGTACCACGCAGTGGAAAAGCGCCATTAGTGAAGGGTTCTCATATATCTTAATGTTAGCTGATCTTTTTTCCAGATGGAGGTTGCTGTCCCTTGGGCAATTTGTAATTCATCTTTTGTTAAGTTTAATTACACCTAGGCTAATTTCATAGATGTTCTATTACTGTAAGATTTTGCAGTGATATTGGCTAGTAAATCAGCTGTCAGAATGGAGCAATTGCATGACTATCTTGTGAGCAATTGCCATAGCACCACCTCAATGGTCTGTAATGTTACTGCTTGGATGCATATGAACATGTTTCACTTTAGGTAAATGTATGATTTACAAGGTAGTACATGCTATCGGACCAGACTAGTATGTAGCTGAAAAGTTTAGGCACGGTAACTGTGCTTGATCTTGATTCCTGTGTTGCTGAAATGTTCAATGCAACTAAGCATTATGCTAAAGCCAATAAGGGCTCATGAGAATTGTATTAATGTTTTTTTAAAACAGGTTAAGACAGGGGCGTAGCCATCATTTCAAAAGTGGGGGGGACGGAATGTCTAGTGTTATACCTGTTTTTTCCCTCGTCTAATTGACAGGCTTTATTTTTAATCATATTTTTTTGCTTTATATGCTTTATGCTTATATTATTATAAAACAGAAGAAAGAGAGAAAGTAACAAAGAGAAATAAAAAGAGAGAGCGAGAGAGAGAAAGAAAGAAATACAACAGCATGTCACTGGGACAGCACCCTTAAAAGGATATCTTTGTACCTTATTTACCCCAAAAAGTTTCATAGTTGTACATTAAGGTGTACCATTAATACACCTAATGTAATATTGGTACTCTAAGGTACTAATGTGCACCTTTTCGAGTATAAAGTACAAAGATGTCCTTATAAGGGTACTGAGAGTATATTGTTTACATATTTCAAATTGTATTTTGTGTATGTTGTATGTACAGTTCATGGCACTCAGTAATGGATACTTGCACATTCACATACTACTTTATTCTGTTCTATTCTACAGTCCATGCACCTGACACACAATAGTCTTAGGATCTGGCTGGTGAGGTTTTAATACAGTTACAGACGACCTGCCTACTTCTACAGCAGCCAACCCTATGCCAGATGCCCCCTGTTCTGTCTACCAACCAATAATTTGTATCCTAAATGTAGGCAGGTCGTCTGTAACTGTATTAAAACCTCACCAGCACACTGCCTTCTGTAGCGGCCTCACTTTGTAGACCAGGCGTGGGGTATTGGACCCCACATTGGTCTAAAACGGGGGACTGAAGCAGTGGAATCCTGGATCCATGGCCGCTTCCATATATATATCCTTTGTTAATGAAGTTATTAATCAGTATTTAACCTCTTAGATTTTAGTTGACTGAATAAAGTTATGAGTATATGATATCTTAGTAGTTAGCCACAGATGTATTCTGTTACTGGAATGTGGTCTCTTCTTGTTTTTCAGAAGGTTCACTCCATATGCTAAACATATATTTACTCCTCAGGCCCTCTTTTACAGCCTATGTCACAATTAAGGTCATCAGGGCCCCTCAGCTACGTAAACAACTCATAGTTAACACATTTACTTTGTTTTCCATCCCTGGATATTAAAGAATAATGTTGAATATTGTCTGAACTTCTCTCTCTCTAAGAAACTGCACTCATTATTTGTATGTTTTGGGAAAGTACCTGAGTTTGAGCCCCTCAACCTTAAATAAGTTGCATATATGTGTGTGTTGGAATCTGTGTTTGCAGGACTAGGCTTCAGTGAGGTGAATAACTACTCCCAGGATAGAATGGACATCTGCAGACAACCTGATGCTAGAAGTGCTGATATATGTATGTGACCATGGACCACAAAACCAGTAACAAGAGTCAAGTTTTTGAAATTGAGATTTATACATCATCTGAAAGCTGAATAAATAAGCTTTCCATTAATTTATGGTTTGTTAGGATAGGACAAAATCTGGCTGAGATACAAACTATTTGAGAATTGAGGGTGCAAAAAAATTTAAATATTGAGAAAATCGCTTTTAAAGTTGTCCAAATTAAGTTCTTAATGCATTTTACTAATCAAAAATTACGTTTTGATAATTACGGTAGGAAATTTACAAATTCTTCATGGAACATGATCTTACTTAATATCCTAATGATTTTTTGCATAAAAGAAAAATCGATAATTTTGACCCATACAATATATTGTTGGCTATTGCTACAAATATACATGTGCTACTTATGACGGTTTGTGGTTCAGGGTCACATATGTCTTTGGTGGTGCCACTTCACGCCTAAAACGGATCTCGATTGTCACCTAAATAACATAGACTGTATAAATAATCATTGGAGATATACTTGAACTATAGGTCAATGTGTGGAGAAGTCTATCTATGTTTCAACCAACCAGAATCCTTTAACCTAAAGTAATTACGTAGTTAGTGACCTTTGTTAGAGTATAATTACTGCTGTATTGAGTGTGTACGCAGAGCAGCCAACAAACTGAAGCTGAATTCTGCCGATTAAACTGCAAACTACATTCTTCAGTAATTTTTTCTTCAATTGAGTACATCAATGTCTCCTGGTCTTCATTCATCATATCTGGTCACTGGGAGATATTTTTACTTTCAAGATATTTTGAAATTTCAACCTATCTTCTTTTGTGCTCAACGGAAGAAAAAAACTCATACAGGTTTGGAAAAACTTGAGGGTGAGTAAATGATGCCAGAATTTTATTTTTTGTGTGAACTATCCCTTTAAGCAAGTAGCAACATTTAACAAATGTTAGATGAGAATCCAACTAAAACATTTCATAAAAAAAGTGTAATGAATTATGTAAAATAAAATTTTGTGCTAACATTTTGAGAACACACATTAAAGACCAGATAATTATGAACAAATTATCTATTATTGTTTGTTTTTAAATTTAATATTTAAGTTCACGGACATCCATTTATATTTTAATTGGTGGTTAGTTGACATTCTTTGTTGATCTATCTATCTACTCATCTATATCTATCTTATTATCTATCTATCTATCTCTATCTATCATCTATCTATCTATCAATCAATCAATCAACCTATCTATCTATCGATCTAAATCTATCCCATCGTGGACGAAAGCACCTAAAAGTTGTCAAGTTATTATTGCAATGAAGCTGTTTTGAATGTCTCTCACCATGGCCATTTTCTGTCTATTATAAGCTTAATTTTGTTTCTTTAATCAGATGAAGAAAACAACTGTGATAAGGCAGTTTATGCAGTAAAAGAAGCAGCAGTGCTTTATAGGAGCGTCCAGCGCATCATGCAGAGGGTCTGTGGGGTTTCTGCTGATGCGAGCGCGCTGCAGCTGAAAACATGTGTGTATATTAAAACCATGAACTACTGATACACACCTGCACGTTCCTGTGTGCTTACAAACACCATCCACATTCACATCAAGGACTGAAGCGATGCTACGAGCCTCTGGAGAATGTCAGCTCTGAAAAAGGTATTGCAGCTGGTGTTGATGAAAATCAACTAGTGTTGTAATAGTCTTCTAATCATCAATATTAGTGCTCCGGTCGACTGACCTATAGCCAAGAACGTTTAACTTATTAGATTATGGAAATGATTCACGTGTCATTCCAAAGACTACAGACGTTTCACTGCTGATATCATAAATAGTCTTACTTAATGTTTTAATCCACCTGCTGTTGCCAGTGCTAAACAGTGATGAAGTCATGTGCATCTCACATATTGTAAGTCAATGCTTTGAGTGATTTTACCAGAATAAGTGCAGAATAGTATTTATTTGTATGCTGGGGATTAAGGAGTAAGCTGTGCATTGTGAAGATGTATGTGATTTTTTTTTCACATGCAAAGTCAGGAGGTCGATGAGTCCATTGACTTGAGTTAGCATGGCCCCTGTCACAGGGAAATTGTTTATCTCATCTCTTCATCCTGCATTCACCGATTGCTTCGTTCTCTGTGTTGTGGATTTACTCCATTGTACTATTTCATATTAATTCTCCATATTCCACAGCGTGTTATGAAACGAATCAGCTCATGGGAAATATGATTAATTAACCATAACTAGTTATAATTAATTATGAATATTTGAGATCCGCTGTAGATATTTAGCTGACCTCTCGGGTCAACTGTCTTGTCAATTCTAAGAACGTTAATTTCCTGGTTAAGGGAAATAACTTCCTTACTGTACAATTCTACAAAAGCTTGTAGCATAAATCTGCATGATTAAGTGACTCCAGTTTATGAGCAAACAATGAACCACGTCAAGTGTGATACAAGTAAGACTTTATTAACTACATAAACACTTAAAATAGTCTAACATACACATAAACACATAAACTGGTCTAACAACCTACATACACACATACGTTGGTATAGAAAGGGTTAAGTTTCCAGTTGAGCTTTGCTGAATTTGGTATGAAAAGAACCAGTTTTGAGTAAGAGGCATCGTGATGAATGGAAAGGTCGAGGCCGAAGCCTGGCACGTAACTTAGGATGTTCTGGAGCGTATCGAAACCTAGCAGGACCACCGACTCTAAGGGGGTCCCTGGTGTGGGCCTTTAAGGTCGGAGAAGAGTCACACCTCTCAAGGTGGGCTTGTCCAATGAGAAAGGAAGAAATTCCAAGCGGGAGGTTGCAATTGCTGGAGGGTTTACGACCCTCTGTTTGAGGGCATGGTAATTTGCAAATGTAATTCACTTGAGGTGCGGGAGGCACATGGCGTAGGTGTAAACATTCAATATACATTCTCAATTAGATCATCCAAATACGAATTCATAGATACTAAAAATGGTAGGGTTATATATATATGTAAGCTGACAGGAGTGAGTATTTCGATCATAAGCCTGCATAAAACAGTATACACTCTCAAAGACCAAATACACGATGACAATAATATACACAATGATCTGAAGGATACACTGTTCATTCAAAGAAAGGTTTTCCTATTAATTAATTAGTAGAAAAGTCCATTCCTACTATGCCTTGGGGATTTTCCTTATGAAAAGAAGTGCTTTTCCCTGCTCACATTCCATAATGTCGTAAAAGTATCTGGTATCAGTGTTGCTATGGAACCAGGGGCCTGCTCGGCTTCCTGGGGTGTTACAGAGTATTTGTTTAAATCTAGCTAACAAAATATATATTGTGTTTGAGTGGTCCAGACGCTACAGTTACCATGGATACTGCAGACACATTGCTGCCTTTTCCTTGACAAGAGTCCAGGTAAGAGACAGGATGTGATATTTAGGTCCTTCCCGTCTCAACTACCAGACGAGAGATTGTGCCGTGATTTGTGGATTTAAAGGGATTAGTTTCACACAAAAAGGAAAATTATTCATAATTTACTCACCCATGTTTCTAAACCTGTATGATTACTTCTTCCATGGAACACAAAAAAGCAAAGGGTTTGAAAGAATGGGTTGGTTCAACACTCACAGTGGGATGATGACAAGTGGACGTCAAAAACAAAACACGAAACAAGCTGGTGCAAAAAGCGTTGAAACAATCAGCTTACAAACACTTACATGGAAGTATCTAAATATGGGTTTCTTAAAAATAAGATAAATCACTTAATCAACTTTTATTCAGGTGCATCCATTAGATGGTCAACATGAAAAGTCAGTAAAAGGTGGAAGTCATATGTTACAAAAGATTTCTGTTTCAAATAAATGCTGTTCCTTTAAATTGTGTATTCATCAAAGAATGCTGAAACAACTGTATACGATTTCCTAAAAAAAGACAACTTGAACTAAACAGCACAACAGGTTTCACATCGAGAATAATAGGCTGTTTTTTTTTTTTTTTAGTACCAAATCAGATATCTAGAATGAGTTCGAAGGATAATGTGACATGAAGTCTGCAGTAATGATGTGATAGTTCCAGTTTTGCATCACAAATTAAAACAAATCATTCAAATGGGAATTATTTTTGAATTGTAATAATATTTCATAATTTTCCTGTTTTTTTCTGTATTTTTGATCAAACAAATGAAGCCTTGATGAGCATAAGAAACGTCTTTAAAAAATAATAATACACATAAACAACTTCCCGATATCAAACATTTGAAACAGCTTTTGTGTTCCACCCAAAAAAAAAAAAAACAAAGAAAGTCACATGACCAACTTCAGCAGACTTAAAATGGAGAAATAAAGGGGGAAGAAATGACTGCAAAATTTGAATGTTTGGGTGAACTCTTCCTTTAAATTTATTCTGTGTTGAGTTAGTTTAAACTAAACTAAGCATTCGTACAGTGCTGGCAAATACATTCTTCAATACCTATTGGATGTATATGCTTTTTGGATCTGAAAGAGAAAATTTGCTGGTTTGAATATCAAGGCACATCTTCTATCAGCTCTTGTGATGCCCTGTGTAAACGTACCCCTCTCTGTGAGGGTTCAAAGACCCTCAAGGTTGCTGATGAACCACCGTATGCAATTTTCTACATTCTTAAGCCCACGTTATTGATGGCAAGCTGTCCAGCCGACTGTGTATCAGCCACAATGTCCTGCATGGCTATAGTTTACTTCAATGTACCAGTGAATATTTTGAGAGCCCTGCTGCTGTTTCTATGGAGACGATGGATATCATTGGAGGTTATCCTGAACATGCTCAGATCTGTTTGTTGGAGCCAGTATCTGATGCTGATGTATTCAGCGGTATACAAACCATCAGTATTCATAAACCAGATCCAGCAACAATCCTTTGTGAAAGCATTCAGACTGATTTCTAATAGCACTCTTTAATCAGTTCATTCATGAAGAGGAGTGCAGAGAATATCTCAGAATGAGATACCTTTTTTAATTCATTCATCATGGCTCAGCGTTTTCCCGAGGTCACGGGCCGACAGCGCATGTTAATGCTGTTTGTCTCCAAGGACATTTCAAATCAACATCTGCCTCACTGACTCATTAAAACCATGTTGTTAAGCAAATTTAGTTCAGTGCAAGACAGAAAAGAATAGAGCTGTGTCATAATTTTGCTAACTCATCTGGTTTGGTTTCATTCTTGAATTGTTTTCCCATTTCTCAGGCATGTCTTCAGTCAGGCAAGGTTGTGACAGTTTGTTATTGTCCCTAGATGTCGCCATTTTCAGATATTTTGGGTTGTGACTTGTCTCATTCATCTCAATGGCAGTTGCTCAGTTAGCCACAGACGATTTTAGGTGAAAAAAACATTTTATCAGACAGAAAGATAAGCAGGATGGGACAGCAGTGAGGGAACTACAGGACAGGGAAAACATTTGGCTTGGACACAATTCATTTTGATGGCCAGTGGAGAGCAGACTGCGTGAAATTGCCCAGAACGAGTTCCAAATTCCAGTGACTCCGGTGATAGGATAAAAAGAATTATGCTTGTGAAGCAAAATTGGCAGTATCCAATGGTTATGTACTTCCAGTGCTTTCTCAATATACATTAGAACTTTGTATATAGATGAATTTGTGTAAATATCACGTGCCACACTCTTCTGAAAAAGGTTTCATCGTGCCACCAGAGGGAGACATACAGCAGTATATGCTGGAATTCCTCTATTCTATTCTATTCTATTCTATTCTATTCTACAGAACTGCTGTTTTTGTTTTGGGATATAGCATACCCAATTTTGGGATATTGCATAAAAAAATCTGGATGGAAATGCCAAGATTCTAAAAATGTGCATAAAAAAACGCATGCTCTCAACTGAGTCTGAGGATTTTTTTATTTGATGAGAAAACAACTAAACTACGCTGTAAACCCATTTAATTAATGTCTTGATGTGCATCAAAAAGTCACGTGACTTTGCCTCAACAGACCATGTGATCGGATAACTGAACTAAAAAGCACACTGATGTCATTACACACCATATTTGCAAATGTTGTCTGTGATATCGAAAGTTTCTGCATTGTGTTAAATTCGCAACTTTGGATGGAAACATTGCTAAAGATGCAAACTTATTCAAGTAAGAGGCAAATTCAAATTCTGCCGTAAAGCACCTCTGAAAAAGATATGAAAAGATAACGTCGGATCTCGATGAACGAAACAGAAGAAGTTAATCCGACGGAGAAGATTTCCATATCAAAGAAGGCGGAGCCTCAGAGCCACAACTACCTTACACTGCAAGTTGTTGAGTTGATTTATCCGCGTGTAAATATGCCTCAGGTCATAGTGCTTTTTAGATGGATCCCACGGATTTTTAGGCCAGGTACAATCTGCTGTCTCTTCCATGGTTGCACTACGCTGTACTTTCCACTAACTGGCAACCCGGAATGTTGAAATATTATTGGGTAAATCGACAGTGGGTGGAATCTCACTGACCAAAACAAAAACAGACATTCCGAAACGGAACACACATTTCAAAGTAGAATAACATTGTTTTTCAGAGAAACAAGCTTGCAAACTCAGCATGTTTCCTAAATTCAGCAATGTATTGTGGTATTTTTATGATTTAGTAGAGTCAGAAAAATGACATACAGCACCTTTCAACATTCCGATGTCACCCACACTACTGGGAGTGGGCACATTATTTTTACATTATACATATTTTTTTATATCACATGTCATGTGCGGGATTTTGTGCATGTAGGCGCTGAGGAGTGGTTGTATACCTGGTTTCTACAATTATTAGTATTGTTGCGTGGAATTTGAACTAGCTAGCTATAGCATTTAACGAGGACAACTTTAAATCGCAAGCCTCACTGATCACCCATGCAGTGTCAAAACAAAGAAACCTCAAATAGCGGACCGTCTCCAGTCAAAAAGGAAAAGTGACAGAGTCCATGTCAAAAGCAGCAGAGATGAAACATAATCTTAGCTTATAACATTTTTTACAGTGATCGCTGTTAAGTAACTATATGGGGGATTTCTTGAAACGTCAGATTTATCCACGCAGAAGAGCACAGCTTATGTAAGAGAAATAGGCTACTCCACAGCTAACATACAATTTTATGTTTCAACCACAGTTGGTAATAGAAAGGCCAAGGTTCCGTATTGCAGCTGTAAAATTTTATTTTATTAATCAAATTCATAAAATGCCATGTTACTATGCAAGAAAACAATCTGCTATGATAGATGAGCAGTGTAGTTGTGTTTCATACACATATTGTGTGTTTTAGCACAGCTGTATTGACCACTCAGCATCCAGAATTGTAACTAATAAATGGTACTATTATTGACTGCATTTTTTATAAGATAAATCTAGAAGATTATGTACTGTTGTGTAAGTAAGTGTGAATCACCTTGGCATCCAAAATAAATTTCCCACTGTGAAAAACAGTAAAGTATTTCAGTTTCCAGAGTATATTTAGCTTGAACGTTGTCCAACGTTGTCCTGAGTTTTTAAAATATTTTTTTTATATTTGTTTACTTCAATCTGATGTATTCATAAATGCTGTAGGTGCAAATCCTTTTATTCGTTTTGGATTATGAGATTCTGTTACTGTCAGACCGACTAATGGCACTGAATTCACAAGAATCAAATCTAGAAATTAGTCTTATTTGAAAAGATAGATCATTACATTTAGTTTCAGATCCTGCGCCGAAAAAAAGTGAACTGGGGTTATTTATTTAAAGTGCATTTTTTATTGGTCTAATAGAAAATCGTGGTTTACATGTTTTCTTCGTGTTTTGTTCAGTTTGTCTAAACGCAAATACAGTGAAAACATTTGATGTTGAAACAATTTTCACTCAAAAATTGCTAGTCATGCATTTGGTGTATGGTCTTTACAAAAATAGAATCTTTTGGGGAAAATAAATTTTTTTTGATAATATGAAATCAGAATTTAGAATCAGAATCAGATGAGCTTTATTGCCAGGTATGTTTACACCTACGAGGAATTTGTTTTCATGACAGAAGCTTCCACAGTGTAACAGAATTACAGTGACAGAACAAAAAACACAGATAATAAAATAAAAATAGAACAAGTAGATAAGGAATAGAAACATATAATTGACAATTGTGTGTGCAGGTATAGTAAGGTATATATATAATATATATTATTATATATATATATTTTGTACAGGTACTGTAAATTATGTGCAAATTTGAGGTGTAGGCTGAGTATGAGTGTTCGATAAATAAGTGTATGAGTGAATAAAAATAGTGTGTGTTCCACAGTTATTGACAAGTGTTCATGAGATGGATTGCCTGAAGGAAGAAACTCTTCCTGTGTCTGGCCGTTCTGGTGCTAAGAGCTCTGTAGCGTCGACCAGATGGAAACAGTTCAAAGAGGGAGTGTGCTGGATGTGAGGGATCCAGAGAAGTGATTCTGCCAGCACCTTTGGCTCCACCCAACCCCCCACTCTGGATGAGTACAGTTCTTGGGGAGAAGGGAGGGTTGTACCAAAGATTCGCTCAGCAGTCCGGACTACCCACTGAAGTCTTCTGAGGTCAGATTTGGAAGCTGAGCTCAACCAGACAGTTATTGAAGTGCAGAGAATGGATTCAATGATAGCAGAGTAGAACCGTTTCAGCAGCTCCTGTGGCAGGTTGAAATTCCTCAGCTGGCGAAGGAAGTACAACCTATGCTGGGCCTTTTTCACAATGGAGTCAAAGTGAGTGTCCCACTTCAGGTCCTGAGAAATAGTGGTGCCCAGGAACCTGAATGAATCCACTGCAGCCACAGTGCTGTCCATAATGGTGAGTGGGGGGAGAGCAGGGGGGATTCTCCTGAAGTCCACGGTCATCTCTACAGTTTTGAGCGTGTTCAGCTCCAGGTTTTTGTGACTGCACCAGACAGCCAGCTGCTTGACTTCCTGTCTGTAAGCAGACTCTTCACCGTCCTGAATGAGGCCGATGAGGGTGGTGTCATCTGCAAACTTCAGGAGCTTGGCAGAGGGGTCTTTAGAAGTGCAGTCATTTGTGTACAGGGAGAAGAGCAGTGGAGAAAGAACACAACCCTGAGGAGCACCAGTGCTGATCGTACGGGTGCTGGATGTGTATTTTTCCCAGCCTCACTAGCTGCTGTCTGTTTGTCAGGAAGCTGTTGATCCACTGACATATGGAGGTGGGCACTGAGAGCTGAGTTAGTTTGGGCAGGAGTTTGGGATGATAGTGTTAAAGGCCGAACTGAAGTCCACAAACAGAATCCTCACATAAGCCCCTGGTCTGTCTAGATATTGCAGAACATAATGCAGTATCATGTTGACGGCATCGTCCACAGACCTGTTTGCTCTATAAGAGGATCCAGCAAGGGTCCAATGATGTCCTTCAGATAAGCCAAAACCAGTCTTTCAAACGATTTCATGGCCACAGACGTTAGAGCCACAGGTCTGTAGTCCTTAAGTCCAGTAATTTTGGGTTTCTTAGGGACGGGGATGATGGTGGAGCGTTTAAAGCATGAAGGGACTTCGCACAGCTCAAGTGATCTGTATCTGTGTGAAGATGGGGGCCAGCTGATCAGCACAGGATTTCAGACAGGCTGGTGTAACACAATCTGGGACTGGTGCTTCTTTCCTTTTCTGCTTCCGGAAGACCTGGCGCACATCGTCTTCGCTGATCTGAATTGCAGGTGTGGGGGAGGGGGGGGTGCTGGAGGTGTGAATGGTTGTGTGGAAAGTTGTTCAGGGAGGTTGTGGGGTGTTTTTTCAAACCTGCAGAAGAACTCGTTCAGATCGTCTGCCAGGTGTTGATCCTCCGCAGTGCTGGGGGATGGTGTCTGGTAGTTGGTGATTTCTTTTAGACTTTCCCACACTGACGCTGAATCACTGGAAGATAATTTAATCCTTATATTTTCTGAATAATTCCTCTTTGCCACTCTGATCTCCTTTTACAGTGTTTATTTAGCCTGTTTATACAAGACATTGTCCCCCTTCCTGTAAGCATTCTTCTTTGGCCTGACGGAGCTGTCTTTTTTTGCAGTGAACCATGGTTTGTCATGGTTGTAGGTTAAATGAGTCCTGGTAGAAATGCACATATCTTCACAAAAACTGATATAAGATGTTACAGTCTCAGTGAGCTCGTCCAGATCGGTGGCAGCAACTTCAAAAACACTCCAATCAGTGAAGTCAAAACAAGCTTGTAAATCATGCTCTGCTTCATTAGTCCATCTTTTAACAATCCTTAAAACAGGTTTAGCTAATTTCAGTTTCTGCCTGTAGGTCGGTAAAAGATTAACCAAACAGTGATCAGAGAGCCACAAAGCTGCCCATGGAACAGAGTGATATGCAATCTTTATCATGGTATAACAGTGATCCAATATATTACCGTCTCTGACTCTCTGGTGGGACATGTAACATGCTGCCAGTATTTTGGCTGGTTCACGGGAGAGATTTGCTTTATTAAAGTCCCCGAGAATGATTAAAAAAAGAGTCCGGGTGTTGTTGTTCTGTGTCTGTGATCAGATCAGCGAGTTGTAAAGCGGAGCTCACGTGCGCTTGCGGAGGAATGTACACACTGATGAGAATGAACGAGCAAAACTCCCGCGGCCAGTAGAAAGGCTTACAGTTAATGAAAAGCACTTCTAGATCTGAAAAGCACATCTTCTTTAACACAGTTACAGCTGTACACCACCGATCTTGATGTAAAAGCATGTCCTGCCGCCGTGTGATTTCCCCGTTGATTCTGCGTCGCAGTCTGCTCTAAACAGCTGAAAGTCCGGGAGATTCAACGCGCTGTCCGGAATGGCGTCTTGCAGCCAGGTTTCCGTGAAACACAGAGCAGCAGATTTTGAAAAATCCTTATTTGTCCGGGAGAGCAGAAGGAGTTCGTCTGTTTGTTGGGTAGAGAGCGGAGGTTCGACAGATGGATGCTAGGCAACGGTGTTCTGAATCCACGCTGTCTGAGCTTCACGAGAGCGCCGCCTCGCTTCCCCCGTCTGCGCATCCTGAAGCGTTTGATCAGCGCTGCAGCTCCCCCGACAACAATGTCCAGAAAAACATCCGAATAGTTGAAAACCGGTGAAATATCGGGGGGTGTGTACTTCCGAATGTCCAGCAATTCGTTTCTGGTGAAACTGATTGCAGGGATATACCTAAGAACAGGACAAACTAACAAAAATACAAAAACAACTGCAGAGCACGCCACGGAGGCAGCAATCAGCGTCGGCGCCATCGATTGAGAAATGAAAGGTTTAACTAACCGATTGAGGAAACTAAGGCTTTTTTTTTTTTTTTTTTTTGTACCATAGTCCTTAGACAGGAGAGAGCCAAGGGGAAAGCATTGGGCTTCCCCTGGAGCAAACAAAATTGCTCGGTGCTCAGTGTGAATGCCAGCCCTAAAAAGGCTCATGTCAGGCAATTCAAGAGATTCAATTGGCTGGACTAAATGGGTTCAGGGACGAAGAGCCACCTGTAGTGGATCTCTCAGTTGTTCCTATGGTTACAGTGAGACTGCTGGTTTGAGGGGGATTCCTGAACCCCTTCAGCTGTAATCTTCCTCTGGGGATACCTGTGAGTTGCGGGTCAATGGGCTTTTGAGGACAAATATGCTGTGATCTTTGAAACTGGAATTGAGTGAAGTTATCAGTGTTCATTTGAAGATGAAATAGATGAAGGTCTTGCACAGCCAGACGTTAAATTAATGGGATAAAGTCTGGTCCAGACTGCAGCTTTTTCTGCAGCTTACATGACTATCTGGCTGACCATCTAAAACTGTAAACCGCCATTGTTTT
This sequence comes from Sinocyclocheilus anophthalmus, assembly GCA_018155175.1. Classification (NCBI taxonomy): domain Eukaryota; kingdom Metazoa; phylum Chordata; class Actinopteri; order Cypriniformes; family Cyprinidae; genus Sinocyclocheilus; species Sinocyclocheilus anophthalmus. Next base: position 5,001 of record JADLZN010009641.1, on the reverse strand, counting down.
TGCATGCCATTTTGAAGCGGGTTTATCTGAAATAGATGATACCACAACAAGTTGTAATAAGCCTGTAGTTATCAAAAATCTTTCAAAGATTTGATGTCATTAACTGCAACAGCTGATCATAAAAAGCTTTTTTTTTTTAAATAGAGAAACAAGTGTGCAGCCATCTTTAGAATTTAGAATTTCCTCCTTTGGGATAAAAATAAACTGGTCATGTTTTGGTGTCCCTCCTTATGTTATTTCTCGGCTTTCTTCCAGAGGTCAGGCAGGTGCTATTAATGGCTAACTAATGGTCATATGGTGCTGCACACTGATATTTGGCTTCTCTCCATACTGTCCTTAGCGCTGGGAAATATAGCAAATCAAAATCACGCTATTTTCCAGCATTTTGACTATTTTCCATGTATCTCTTCATTTATTAAATCTTTTTCAATAAAACAAACATCAGATGAATGGAGGGGTATGTTGTACAAGAAAATATAATGGTAGGTTTTTTACTTAATTCAAGTGTTGCTTGTCAATTCTTTACTAATTATTTGCAAAAAATTTACTGGCACTTTCTAGTAAAAAACTGTTTGAAGTAGTGTTTCAGTGTGATTTGTTATAATTTTTTTTCCGCTAAGGATGAACGTACATTTCGAATTAAACGCAGTGTTGCCAGTAAATGTTATTACATAAAATAAATACATATAAAAATTAGTTACGAATAATCACAGGCGTTTTCCCACTTTGTTTCCATTAAATGGAACTATGTAATTATGTAAAAAAAAAAATTAGTTAAAAAATTATATATTTAATTATTTAAACTTTAATATCAAAATGTCACATGGAGACTGTGACCCTTTTTTAGATGAAGTACATAATTCATTAAATGGATTCATTATGATTCATTAATATGTAAATTAATGGAAATTAATCAAATTACCAACTTTATTGCCATTTTTGATATTGAAACAAAATATGGAGAATAATTATTGTGGATTTTCTATATATTGCCTATGGTAGTTCATTTATATATAATATAGCCTACATGTTATTTAGGGGTGTGTAACTGTTGGAAAGTCCTCATGATTTGGTTTGAATCACTGTTCTATGCTTGTGGTTTTCATTTAGAATATATTTATATATCCTTATTAGGGGTAGCGATTTGCACCGTGGTAGTTACCTAGTTGATGGAAGCAGAGAAATCAACAAAAATGAGCAACACTTTTGCAAAAATTTGTCTCCACTTTCAGTTTCTATTAATTAAAAGGCACCAGAGTGAAAACAGCCTTGTGTCCCTATTACCTGTCAGTTATCACTGAAATAGGCGTCTTGAGAAATCACACCTGTCTCTGTAAAATCCCTAGGCTCTGTAAACAGCAAAAAAGTCTCAGGACGACATCGAAGCATGCAGCTTGTACCAAACCGTGGGTGGCAAATCGTATATATTTTGCCTAATGTAAATTCACAGTTCTTTTATAATACGTCATTTTCATTTGCAGCACCATTGGACACCCCTAAAATACACTGAACAAATTATAAACGCATACAATTTTGTTTTTGCCACCATTTTTCATGAGCTGAACTCAAAGATCTAAGACTTTTTATATGTACACAAAAGGCCTATTTCTAAATATTGTCCAACCATCTGTTCTAAATCTGGGTTGTGAGCACTTTCCTTTGCCGAGAAAATAATCCACCTCACAGGGTGTGGCGTTATAAGTGCTGATTAGACAGCACGATCTTGCACAGTGTGCTTAGGGCTGGCCAGAATAAAGACAATCTAAAATGTTGCAGTTTTACTGTATTATGGGGTCGGGGGGGGGTGGTCCGGAAAATCAGAAGGATCCCCTGGATGAGTCAGTGGCTGCGCATCTCTGCCCGCCCACGGCTATCGGCTGGAAGGCAAAGGCCGCCCACCTGTCCAAGCCGTGCAGGACTACTTCAGCACTCGCTGGAAGTGCCTACTCGTCTGCTGGACAAGCGGCCTTGGTGCTTCACTCCATGGCGGTCCTCAAGGTCCTTAAGGCCAAACTTCTCCAGAAAATGGACAAGTCTGGACCGGACCTCACGGCTTGCAAAGAGCTATGCAGTGCGACCGACCTGGCTTTACGCACCACAAAGATGACAGCTCAGGCGATCGGTAGATCCATGGCCAGGCTTGTGGTGCTTGAGCACCACCTATGGTTGACCCTCACAGAAATCAAGGATGCGGATAAGGTCCCCTTCCTCAACTCCCCGGTTTCCCCTACAGGCCTGTTTGGACCTGCAGTTGAGGGCTTCGCTGAACGCTTTACCGCTGCACAGAAGTCATCCCAGGCAATGCGACACTTCTTGCCAAAACGCTCCAGCTCTGCGGCTGCCACCAGTCACCCCAAGACGCCGCCGACTCAGCAGCCCGCAAAGCCCGCCTCATCAGCTGCACCACTGCGTGATTGTGTCGGGTCTCGCGTCTGATCACCTGTCTCTGTGTTTGTGTGTTGTGCGTGAGTTGTTTTGACAGCTCACCACGTGAGCATGTCAGCATGATCGTTGTCCACGCCCTCCTTGTTTCACACCTGGTTCTGTTCATCTCATTAGCTTCCCCTTATAGCTCCTCGTGTTCCTCTGTATGTTGTCAGTTTGTTGTGATTATTCCCATGCTCTGACTGTCCGTGTATTATCGCTCACCAGTTCTGTCTTGTCTCGTCCAGGCTCCAGTGCTAGTAGCAGTTATTTTTGTGTCCCGCCCTCTCTGTGCGTCCGGACCGTGGGATTACCGCCGGCATCGCCAACCTGGGATCTCCGCGGGTCTCTGTTGTGGGGTTCTCAGCCTCTCGCTCCCCCCCCCCCCCCCCGGATGCCCATAAGGCTCAGTCTCCTCTGACGCTGGGGTTTGCGGCTTGTTCAGCCAATGCTCTCCACCAACGGTGTGGTTGGGGTTCCCGACCTCAAGACAACTGTGATCAGTAAAGTACCTTTGAACCCGCACCTGGATCCAGCTCGTTGTTTCTAAACAGACCCTGGACAGATTGAAAAAGGTGCCGTATGCGGAGAAAAAGGAGTTTTCCCTTAGCATCGTAAGCAAGACAGTACTCAGGAAACTGAGGTTAGTTTTTAGTAACCGAGTACGTTTTCAGGATTTTTTTTGTATAAAGATAATTCTCAACTATGCTATAACAGAATGATTTGATATACCATTTTTCTTCATGCAAAATGTGTGTAAAATGGCCATAAGCAGGTTTTCTCATTATATATAAAATGTACCTATAAACTAAATCTAATTAGCATATTAATGTGTTTTTGGGGAGACGTGTAATGAAAAAAGAAGTGTAATAATAGGAGTAATAATTGACAAGATTTTCATAAAAATATGTAATATTTCATAGGAATATTGAAATATAATTTCTTTCCCTATTCATTTGTTGTCTCCCAAAATGCTAATAAACATGCTTTTATTCCTGGTGTCCTCATATGAGGACATGTATTAAATCAACGTCCTGTTTCATAACAAAGTAATATTTTGATTTGAAACCCCATAACATTTTCCGGAGATGCTGATTTATGACACAGTTTGAAAATTAGTCAGATTTAAAGGGGTCATATGATGTTGCTAAAAAGAAAATTATTTGTGTATTTGGTGTAATGCAATGTCGTATAATAATGGCTTATACTGTCTTTTTACGCATTGCGTTGCATCGCGCCGTGTAAACAAAAAACCATGTCTGCATTTGTGATCGGAGAATGACAAACAAGTGCTACTCTCCACTGTCAAAAAACTCACGTTTGAATCACACAGTGGCTAAATCCTTTAAAATGGAAAGTACTTACAGTTGGTGCGTCCGCACAGACGGCTTGTAGTTCCACTCTTCCAGGATAAGGGGAACAGTCCTCCATAACAAGGTGCGCCCACAATTGAATCTTGGGTTGAACTGTTTTCTGGAACAGTCGTTGTAAAATACAACTTAACCATGATGTTAGTCGTTTGTCCTCGTTTGGAAGGCAAACAAATAGTTGCGCTTTCAAAACGAAAACAGCGTCACCACGGCCAGCCGTGATGTGAGCGGAGGCCTGTGGGCTTGAGAATGGCTTGGCCGGCGGATTCGACGAAGGAGTGGTGGATGCTTGCGGCAACCACATGTGACGACCCCGGGCTGGACTCCGCTTCGTCCATGGTGAAAGCTGATCCTAAGTTGATGTATTTCCTCAGCTAGCAGCACAGATCAGCTCTAGGCATGATGAAGCGGATATCGTCCTCTTTTGGAAGGCCAAACAAAGTAGTTTCGCTTTCACAACGAAACAACAGCATCTCCACGACATGGCGGCGGCAACAACAACAGCGAGAATAAATGACGCCTATCTTCTGCATGCATATTTGGGCGGCGTTATGCAAATCTTCCACATCGTGACGTAGACATGTGGAGACATGTTAGAACAAGCCATTTTAGGTAGGCATGGTTGACTCTTAACTTTTATAAAGAATATCTCTTTGGATTTGAGACTTTAGTCTTTGCAACTTTACAGATCTTCTTTATGCACCAAGAGCTTGTAACACTCCAAAGAGAAAGGAAAAATTGAAATTGCATCATATGTTTGTCAGGGATCTACATTGTCATCTGAGGAGATTACAGAGATTAAATGAGTGTTTTTTAAACTCCAAAACATGAAATGTGGAGTTATCTGCTTTTGCCAAAAAATTACTGTAGGAGTTATCTAGAAAACAAACTTTTAATATAAAAAAAAAACACTTTCAATGAACTTTAATTTAGTAAAATAGCTGTATTTGTTTAAGTTATTATTACTAAATCAAAACAACCCAACTGCAGTTTGATTACTTGGAATGCGCAATAAAAAAAAAAGTGATTTCTGGAAAAAAAAAATACAAATGGAGTTATCGGTTTTTGCAAATATATATTGTATAAATGGGGACAATATTTTTGATCCCCTGCTGATTTTGTAAGTTTGGCCACTTACAAAGTAATGAAGGGTCTGTATTTTATGGTAGGTTTATTTTAACGGATAGAGACAGAATATAAACCAAAA
>JADLZN010009640.1:0-114926 GCA_018155175.1 Sinocyclocheilus anophthalmus | reverse complement strand
CTGCTGTGTTTTAGTGAAAGTAATCTATAATTTTGCTGCTCTCCGTGTTTCTGTTGTTAAAATAATGTTATCCGCAGAGAGAGAGACAAAGCGCACTAAGCTGAAAGGGCTTGAATAAAGCACGTTTAGCTGTAGATAAAAATACTAGAGTAGCCTATATAGCGCTGAAAGATATTTACCATAAACGACCCCGAGACCTTGTTATGTGATCCGCGCCGCTCACAAAATGGTGCTGCTGTTTACGCTTTTGAATATCAGTTACAGTGGGTACGGAAAGTATTCGACCCCCTTAAATTTTTCACTCTTTGTTATATGGCAGCCATTTGCTAAATCATTTAAGTTAATTTTTTTTCCTCTAATGTACACACAGCACCCCATATTGAGAGAAAAACACAGAATTGTTGACATTTTTGCCAGATTTATTAAAAAAGAAAAACTGAAAAAAAAAAACTGGTCCTAAGTATTCAGACCCTTTGCAATGACACTCATATATTTAACTCAGGTGCTGTCCATTCTTCTGATCATCCTTGAGATGGTTCTACACCTCATTTGAGTCCAGCTGTGTTGAGATTACTGATTGGACTGGATAAGGAAAGGCCACACCACCTGTCTATATAAGACCTTCAGCTCACAGTGCATGTCAGAGCAAATGAGCAATCATGAGGTCAAAGGAACTGCCTGAAGAGCTCAGAGACAGGATTGTGGCAAGGCACAGATCTGGCCATGGTTACAAAAAAAATTTCTGCTGCACATAAGGTTCCTAAGAGCACAGTGTATTACCTCCATAATACTTAAATGAAAGATGTTTGGGACGACCAGAAACCTTCCTAGAGCTGGCCGTCCGGCCAAAACTGAGCTATCGGGGGAGAAGAGCCTTGGTGAGATAGGTAAAGAAGAACCCAAAGATCACTTTGGCTGATCTCCAGAGATGCAGTCGGGAGATGGGGAGAAAGTTGTAGAAAGTCAACCATTCACTGCAGCCCTCCACCAGTCGGGCCACTCTGCCATAAAGCCCCGACGGAAGCCTCTCCTCAGTGCAAAGCACATGAAAGCCCGCATGGAGTTTGCTATGTAAAAAACACATGAAGGACTACAAGATGGTGAGAAAATAAGTTCTCTGGTCTGATGAGACCAAGATAGAACTTTTGGCCTTAATTCTAAGCAGTATGTATGGAGAAAACCAGGCACTGCTCATCACCTGTCCAATACTGTCCCAACAGTGAAGCATGGTGGTGGCAGCATCATGCAGTTGGGGTTGTGTTTTTCAGCTGTAGGGACAGGACGGCTGGTTGCAATCGAGGGAAAGATGAATGCGGCCAAGTACAGGGAAAACCTTCTCCAGAGTGCTCAGGACCTCAGACTGGACGAAGGTTTACCTTCCAACAAGACAATGACCCGAAGCACACAGCTAAAATAATGAAGGAGTGGATTCACAACACTCTTGTGACTGTTCTTGAATGGCCCAGCCAGAGCCATGACTTAAACCCAATTGAGCATCTCTGGAGAGACCTAAAAAATGGCTGTCCACCAACGTTTACATCCACCTGACAGAACTGGAGAGGATCTGCAGGAGGAATGGCAGAGGATCCCCAAATCCAGGTGTGAAAAACTTGTTGCATCTTTCAAGACTCATGGCTGTATTAGATCAAAAAGGTGCTTCTAATAAATACTGAGCAAAGGGTCTGAATACTTTAGGACCATGTGATATTTCAGTTTTTCTTTTTTAATAAATCTGCAAAAATGTCAACAATTCTGTGTTTTTCTGTCAATATGGGGTACTGTGTGTACATTGAGGAAAAAAAATTAACTTAAATGTGATTTTAGCAAATGGCTGCAATATAACAAAGAGTGAAAAATTTAAGGGGGTCTGAATACTTTCCGTACCCACTGTATATAAGGATTAAGACTCGAGTTGCTTTTAAAATATTCACAAGTACTTTTCCTTGAGCCGAGTCAAGTCTGGAGTCATTACAGGTCGAGTCTGAAGTCTATAAAAATGCGACTCGAGTCCTTAACTCGAGTGGTGCCCATCTCTGGTCGAGTATCGATACATCAGCCCTTTCCAGGGAACACAAAAACGCGCAGTAATCTTAGACAACTTTATCCAGATATTTTAATCAAATCCGCAAATTCGTTTGAAGAACCAAATTAGCCAGAGAGCAGTTATCACGATTAGAATATCTGGCATCTTTCAAATCATCTCAGATCTATTAAGCAAGGTACGAAGAACCGAATGGACCCCTATTCTTTTTTTTTTTCTTGTGGGTGTTTAAGTTACCAATTAGCTAAAGAGTGAAAGATTATCTTACTTCTCCTTGTCTGTATCTATTGGTAGAATGCAATGCCTTGCTTGTCTTGTTTGCACACTGAACCTTTGATTTATTGTGTATATAATCCACAAAGGTCAAATATGCCCATCAAACACAGCAGAAATCAAAAGCTTCAAAAATAATACATTGATTCTTTCATTCATTACCCTGTGCGTATTCAGCATGAGAAAGCCAGCAGAAATTCAGGGAGCAATAAGGTGCTGTCCTGCCTGCCTACTGATTATCAATGCATATAACTATATGAAGGGGGTGAACATCAACAGAGATAGAGTTATAAATACAATATGGACACAGGTTTATGAGAGCACAACAAATACACATGCTCATAGAGCTTTAAAAAGGTAGCAGCAGCAGCTCTCAGCAAAACCTCTGAGAAAAACCAGCAGACCATGTCTACCATATTGTCTACGTAGAGTGATATTGAAATCTGGACACCAGCAAACATCGGTTCGATGTTTGCTGGTGTCCAGATTTCAATATCACTCTTGCTATGGTTCATAGCAAGTGGGCCTAATACAGCAGATGTTATAGTAGTAATGTGACACTCTTGAAAAATGTTAAAGCCTTGAGGATTTCTTTCTCTGAGCAAGACATTCAATTGCAAAAGAACAAAATGATCATGACAATATTTTTTGTCATACATAAACCACTAAAATGAATAAGCAGTCATGTTTACTTTTTTGTTTGAGAGCCATAAGGTGATTATGCTTCAAATCATTTCACAGTGATAAAACAACACTGACAGAATGGTTCACTGACAGGCCTTTGGGACTGGTTTTACACAAGATGCCCATGAAGACAATGATCTTACCACTATTTAAATTAAGCTACACTGATCTGTGAAGCAGGCTGTTCTTGTCAGGCTCTAGAAATTCTTCAACTAGAGCAGCGGTCACTTTCCTTAACTCCTCCTCCAGACTGGAGATATCACTGCAAAAAATTCAATTAAAAAACACAAAAACAAAAAAAGAATTACCTCATTTTCTCTGTTTTTCAATATAGAAGACAAATAATTGCATTGTGCATAAAAATACAGTGGCCTCAAAATGCATTTGGACATTTAAAGGAACACTCCACTATTTCTTTAAAATAGGCTCATTTTCCAACTCCCCTAGAGTTAAACAGTTGAGTTTTACCGTTTTCAAATCCATTCAGCTGATCTCCGGGTCTGGCGGAAGCACTTTTAGCTTAGCTTAGCATAGATCATTGAATTTGATTAGATCATTAGCATCTCACTCAAAAATGACCAAAGAGTTTCTAATATTTGTCCTATTTATAACTTGACTCTTCTGTAGTTACATCGTGTACCAAGACCGACGGAAAATGAAAAGTTGCGATTTTCTAGGCCGATATGGCTAGGAACTATACTCTCATTCCAGGCGTAATAATCAAGGAACTTCGATGCCGTACCATGGGTGCAGCAGGCGCAATGATATTACGCAGCGCCTGAAAATAGGCTTATTGAAAGTTACCTAGCTGGGACTATTTTCAGGTGCTGCGTAATATCATCGTAACTTTTCATTTTGTACACAATGTAACTACAGAATAGTCAAGTTTTAAATAGGAAAAATATAGAAATTCTTTGGTCATTCTTGAGCGAGATGCTAACGGCCTAATCAGATTCAATGAGCTATGCTAAGCTAAGCTAAAAGTGCTACCGCCAGACCCGGAGATCGGCTGAATGGATTCGAAAACGGTAAAACTCAACTGTTTAACTCTAGGGGAGTTGGAAAATAAGCCTATTTTCAAAAACAGTGGAGTGTTGCTTACTTTATAAGCCACACATAATGAGTTTCAAAACCCCCCCAGTGTCAATATTCTGAGCCATTTTTGGAATGATGTTTAATGAACGGTCACAAAATTAGTGAATGCATGTTCAACAATATCATTCATTTGAAATCTTTAATAGAAGATACAAACCGTTCGCCTGGTGCTGCACAGAATTCTGTGTAATACTTGATCTTTGGCTCAGTGCCGCTGGTCCTAAGTGTCGCAACAATGCCATTCTGAAATGTGAATGTGACCATTTGGCTATTTCTTGACAATGGAAGGACCTAAAGGAGATATTAAAAGAACATTTATTCCTGTCAAACCGTTTGTCATCAATCAAGAAATATACAAAAGAACTGCTTTGACATACACATTTTTTGTCAGGCTGACTGCTGTCATAACCAGTGGTCACATCTCTGATGTGTGTGATGCAGTAGTCACCACATGATTCTGGGTAAACACCTGAAGCCCCAGAATTGCGCAGACGGCTAAATATTCTATGAATAGTTGGTGGGTCATTGCAGATGACATAGGATGTTCTGGAAATGTGATAGCCATATCTGGGGTATGACAGTGAAGAGAAAAATCAACACGTACTGTACGATCAAAGTAAAATCTGAATGCAATGGTACAGTATACACCTAAAAAAATTGGATTGGATTATCATTAGCAACGATATATATATATATATATAAAAAAAAAAAAAAAAGAGTAGCAGAAGAGATACATTTCATAGATGTTGATTAGTTGTTGGTTCATGGAAAGGTTTTTGGTGTGTAGATAAGCAGCCATCTCAGCCACAACAGCTGCTGTACTGACTCCATCCTTATCAAGAACCATGTTCCCACACAAAAACCCTGGCATCAAAATAAAGACGAAGACACAACGTTGGCATTCTTCTACATATGCTTTTACACTCAAATTGATAAATACAAACCCTTTTAAACTTCAACACAGCACGGATTGTGTGACGTATTCTGTATTTTTGGATGAACTATCTAAACTATCCCACGATATTTACAGAATAAACAGGGCTGTTAACATAGTTTGGACTTTAGGTGTGTCTGCAGATAAATGCACTTACCAATGGATTCTTCAAAGGAAAAAATGACCTCCTTTCCTGTTTTTGTTAATTCATGGATTCTATTTCCAATCCATTTGAAGCCAGGCAATGTTTCCTAGGATGAAGGGGAGTGAAGTAAAAATACCAGAGTTCAGTAAGAAGTTAAACTATTAAGCAGTGGCTTTGTATTTTGTTTAGCAAACAAAAATCTTCTAATCTTCATCTATATGTAAGAATAACAAAGCACTCAAGGTATTTGAGTCTTAGTAATAACTTCAAATTGAGACTTGAACTAACCTCAAAATGAAAGCCTTCTATGCGTGCAAAGGCTTTAAGTATTTTGGAAGAAACAGTGGTGGCCAGCATGCATACTCTCTCCGTATCTGCTGGGTCAGGGTGTGCTTCTTTCCAGTTAAACAACATCCACCAGCCGAGCAATGCAGCCAACTCGTTTCCCGTGAACACTTTCCAACCACAACTGCCCATAAAACATAGGACACAAGTTATACGCCACAAGATTCACTCAAGAGTTCAGAAGTACTGTTCAGTAGAATTGATACTGCTACATTTTACAGCTGAGGGTTTTAATGAACATAAGATAACCTACTTGTCATTCTGCTCTGCAACAGCCAAGCGATCAGCATCAGGGTCTGTGGCCACAACAATGCGGGCCTCTTCTCTCTCAGCCAAACGAAGGGACAGTTCCTAAAACGTAGTCAGTGCAACACAAGTCAGTGGTTATATCTGCATGATGACTTAGGCCCAATCCCAATTCTATTTTATACCCCTTCCCCTTGTTCCTTGAAACAGACCGTCAAGGGTTAGGGGTGAAAATAATTCCCTAAGAAACGTGACACCACTACTACACCGTTACACGTCATCATACATCGTGTAGCTCCTACAATACACACACATATATTAATGCGCTGCTACTGACACACACACACACACACACACACACCACACACACACACACACACACCGGAGATTGCGCAGCTAACACATCCAGGAGCTAAGAAACTTGTCAACGCTGCCCCACGACTTTTATTAATAACAGTTTAAATACTGAATCGCTGCATTATATTTTCCAGCAACGAGAGGATAAAATTGCAGATTTTGAAGTAAAATCACTCACTGTAAAGATATGCACAGACACGCGTATACACAACTTCCACCTCTCTCTCTCGAATTGGCAATATTTGAGAAAAAGGTTTAGCGATTTCTTATTTTAGCCCCCCCTCAAAGTCTATGGTGGTCATCGCCCTGATCATGAAAATATGTTGTGGCACTATCGTGCAGTCAGTAACGTTAGCAAAATTTAGCGTTTTTTTATTTTTTGCAAAAAATAATTTGAATAACATGACCGTAATATCAGAATCAGAATCAGAAGAGCTTTATTACCAAGTATGTTTACACACACAAGGAATTTGACTTGAGGAATATGAACACATGATTGAACGTAACATCAAACAAATGATTACTTTTTCATTCATACTTTAATAATGCTAAAAATGCTTACATTTATGGGTCTTTTTGTTTACCCGGGCAGCCATGTAGCCACTGTATGCTGAGATAATTATCATACCCCTTCGTTTGAAGTGTGGTCCTGAAAAATCTTCGTTTAAAGGGCTATCCTCTACTTCTCCAACCAAAAGAGAATCGAGACACATCTACCCCTTCACGTGAACGTGCAAAACGGAGAGGTAGGGGTAAGGGGTAGAAATGGGATTGGGCCTTAGTACAGCATTACTTTTTTCCCCCCACTGCACCGTAACCAAGGGGGTTATATAAATACACGGACACGATCTAAATACACAGACACGGCCCTCCGTTTGCAGCTACAACAGTGTCCACTCTTCTGAGAAGGCTTTCCATAAGATTTTGTAGTTTCTGTGGGAATTTTTGTCCATTCATCCAGTAAATGGAGGGCCAGATATTAATGTTGCGCAAGAAGGCCAGGCTCACAATCTCCATTCCAGTTCATCCCAAAGGTGTTCGATGCAGCTGAGGTCAGGGCTCTATGCGGGCCAATCATGTTTTTCCACACTAAACTCATCCAACCATGTCTTTATGGACCTTGCTAGAATAGAAAAGGGCCTTTTCCAAACGCTTCCCACAAAGAGAAGCATAGCATTGTCCAAAATGTGTTGGTATGTTAAACCATTTAGACTTCCCTTCACTGGAATTAAGGGGCTGAGCACAAAAAAAAACAGCCTTACACCATTATCCCTCCTCCAACAAACTTTACAGTTGAAAAGAAAGAAACTTACCAAAACTGATTCTCCTTCCTCTGGGTTAGGACAACTGACAGTGGAAAAATCTGGATCTGGATCTTTCTGTTCTGGAACAGGGATGGGAGGTGGAAAGCCAAACTGCTGAAAGGCTCTCTGGACATAGTTGTGACCAACACCATGGAAAGATGAGTGCACAAACTTCAGGGGAGACATTGTGTTAAGCTCTCTGCAATGTCAAAAAATAGTTTTGTATGATATATGCATTCACAGTGCACAAAAATTATTTGTAATAGATATAAAATGTTATATTCTACAAAACCTTTTGACACTCAATGTCCTATAATGTTCTTTATGGCACCGAAATGCTGCTTTTAGTAATACTTTATATTTCAAGATAGGGCTGGGCGATTTTTCCAATTTTATCGATTAATTCAAATGTAATGTTTTGCCACGATTTAATTTTTTATAAGTCGAGGCATCTCAATTTTGAATAGAAATATTACCAAACGTTAGAATTAGACACTTTGAAAATATGCCACTGATAACAGTAAAGAGAAAAAGAATGATCCAACCGCATGTCGGCGCACGTGATTAACGCCCACTTGTGACGCGCTCTGTGAAGGACCATAAGTAGAATATATCACTAGGCGCCATTCACAAAGAATGCACTTTTGTGTTGACAAAGATGCGACGCGGGCAGTGGAATAGGAAAAAATGCAAGAAGATGTGAGTGAACGTCTTTTAACTTGAGTGCCGCGTTTTTAGAATGCCGTTTCATGCATGATACACTGCAAGAGACACAAGCGCAAGTCAAACACATCCATGTTTACATAAAAAAACAATGGAAAAGCAGCGCAACTGAATAAAAAACCTGTAAAGAACTACAACTGTATGTCTGATATTTCATGTTTGCATCATGGTGACAGTCTGAAAGCTGCTGTTCATTGTTTTTACAGAACATTTACTGTTAATAATAATAGTCTACTTTCTAGTACCTTCAGTCATTTTGAATTTGAATTACCTTGACTTTTGAGAGTTTTTTTAAAAAGCATTTTCCTTGTTTTATTCTAAGTTTGTACAAGATGCAGTTGTAATCAACGCAAATGCAAAATTGTGATTTGTTTAACAATTACATCATTTTAACAACTTCATGTGTGGTGCACTTGGAATAGAATTTTCTTTAAATAGAGGGTTAATAAAGAAAAAGTTACTTGAATCTTGTTGTAATTACATTTTCAAGTTGACTAGCTAAAAATCGAGAATCGGTTAAAAGTTCTGAAAAAAAAAAAAATTAAAAAAAAAAGCGAGATTTTATTTTTTAACCATATTGCCCAGCCCTACATCAAGATTTTTCTTGGAAAAACAAAAATGGTTTGTTTACATCAGTTTCGTTTTGTATACAGTTTATAAAGACTAAAAGTACTTTCTCTTAGTACAGGTGAAACACTGCACCTGTGGAAGCAGATAGTGTTTAGCTCTTCCATGTACGAGCGGCAGACATCCTCCAGTGGGTCTCTCCGTAAGAGGCTGCTTTCAACTAGGTCCTCATTCCAGGACTCGGGCCAGGGTTCACTACTCTCCTCAATGCAACGCAAGATCTCCTTATCATGTGGAGAGGAGATCTGTGCACCATTGTGCCAGTAAACCTTCAGAAAGTTGAAAAAGATCAATCGAACATCTTAGACTCACTGCTCTGAGGTACTGTATATGCAACACATACTGATATTAACACAATAATAAAAATAATAATAATAATTATTATTATTATATTAGTGTGTGCTTGTGTTACTGTTTTTCTCTTAAATGGGTCATATGATGTTGCTAAAAAGAACATTATTTGGTGTATTTGGTGTAATGAAATGTGTTTATGCGGTTTAAGGTTAAAAAAACACATTATTTTCCACATACTGTACCTATTGTTTCTCCTCTATGCCCCGCCTTTCTGAAACGCGTCTATTTTTACAAAACTCATCGGTCTGAAAAAGCGAGGTGTGAAAAAATTAATATCTCTCTCTATACTGTAAATTTTTACGATATTCGATATATATCTCGATATGTTTGCATTTGCTTTTAAATAATTAAAAAAAAAAAACACAAATTTCTTTTGCCCCCATAAAAAAAAACAAAAAACAATTTAGATACAAGTTATTGTTACAAAGTAAATACAAAATATTTAGTGCAAATTTAAGCAGTTAAAAAAAAAAATCTAGACCAAGTGATCACTTACTACTTTTTATTAAATTAACACACGTATATGTAACTGAAGTAGAGCAAAACAAGTACAGAAAGTGCATTCTGTCAACTTTTTTGGTGCATGCAATTCACAATTTACACTGTGCAACTGGGGGAAATAATTAAACTGGGATAAGTATTGTTTACAAGTTTTTAGTTTAGAACAGAAGTCTGTCAACTGTCTCTGGTTTAAGAGAAGCTCTGTGGCATGAAACTATGTTCCCACTGGCACTAAAAACCCTCTCAGATGGGAAGCTAGTTGCTGGAACACATAGGCATTTCTTATATCTGTGTATGTATATATATATATATATGTATTGTATGCATGTATGAATCTATATATATATATCCACAGGGTTTATATGTTATCCACAGGTTCATGTAAGGGTGAATAAGGTGTGATCAAAATAAAAAAATCCAATGGGTAAATACGTTCAGACCCCTCATTTGCATAGCAACATGGTTGCCAGCTGTTAATGCACAATCACCGTTTTAGATTGACTAACTGTAATACTGTATAAGTCAAGATTTCCATTCAAAAACTTATGAAAGCATAAGTCTAGGCTATGCACTGCTGGTTTCAGAGAAAATGCAAAACTGTGACATTTTATTCGCTGACATGCTTCAGCTAATACCGAAAGCACATATGCTTACTTGCCGGCAACCTATTAAAATAAGGGCTTGCTGATTTTAGGTTTGAAAATA
Source organism: Sinocyclocheilus anophthalmus (assembly GCA_018155175.1). Classification (NCBI taxonomy): domain Eukaryota; kingdom Metazoa; phylum Chordata; class Actinopteri; order Cypriniformes; family Cyprinidae; genus Sinocyclocheilus; species Sinocyclocheilus anophthalmus. The sequence continues at coordinate 104,592 of JADLZN010009640.1, read as the reverse complement.
ATGAAAATTAATATAGAAATAAAAAAGTAAAAAATAAAAGAAAATGAAATTATTGTAAATATTAGCACTGTATGTATTAAGTGTACAATTTTTTTATTTAACACTCACTTTTTATTTCAAAATATAATCGCATTGTACTTTATTATTTTGATTGTTTTATTAAAATGTATTATACTATTAATTATTTTTTTTTAGTTATATGAATCAGCAAACTAGTGCAAAACTCTCAATGCTCTCAGCGCAACCAGATTAGAAAAAATAAACCGACCAAATGTCTAAGAACTCTGTCCGCATTTACTCACCCATATGTTATTCCAAACCTGTATGATTTTTCTTTCTTCTGCAGAACACAAAAGAATATCATTTTTAGGAAAGTGATTTTTATGTCCACACAAATGTGGTTTAGTGTGCAGTTACGACTAACCACGGACTAAACCACTTACCATCATTCTTGAAAATATGTTCTTTTGTGTTCGTTTGTAACAACTTCAGGGTGACAAAATTATGACAGAATTTTCATTGTGGTTATATTTATTGCACTTAATGTGTTTCATTTGTCTTTTTAGACAGTGTATTGTTTACGGTGATGCAGCAGAATGGCCTTGATAACTGAAACGGTGTATAATTCTGTTTGTAAATAAATTCAAACCATATTAGGATTAGCAGATGCGAACCTTGTAGCATATACTCTTTTTATATGTAGATGCAGTGAGTGATCATGAACAACAGCTGACACCCCCACCCTAGCTCCATATTCAGTACAGCATATGGCTGGAGGGCAAAAAGTTGGGAAAAAAAAAAAAATTCAACGATGCCACAGAGTCTACTTTGCTCATTAATTATGTTCAAAGTATGCTTACCAAATAAACAACTTTGAGTAGGCTATTTAGTTTTCTATACTGTATTTAAAACACATAATAATAATATATGAATAAATACTAACTAGTATCTTGATCTATCAATAAAATTCTTACCACAAAGGGGTAGGCACATATGTAGAAGAATAGATAGACAGGGAATCTTTACCAAAGCATAACAGCCAGCAGTCAACCCTTGCAAGTCTGCAGAGAGGAGAAAAAAAAAAAAACCTGAATTTTCATTCATAATATATATATATATATATATATATATATATAATATATATATTATATAGAATCTCAATACAGTATATGTATGATTGTGTATATATATTAATATAATATATATATATATATATATATTAATACTATATATATATTATATGTGTGTGTGTGTGTGATGTGTGTGTATAGTATATATATGTATGTGTTTAAGATTATATATATACTGTATATATATATTATATATATATAATATATATAATATATATATATACAATATACAGATACATGCCCCAATGGCGCGACGTGGTGATGGCGCCTCCGTGGCGTGCTCGCAGTTGTTTTATGTTTTGTTAGTTTGTCTGTCTTTAGTTATATCCCTGCCACTCAGTTTCACCAGAGACGAATTGAGATGGACATTCGGAAGTACCCACACACCCGAATTTCACCGGTTTCGACTAATTTTTTATTTTTTTTTTTTGGATGTTTTGATGGACCATTGTTGTAGGGGAGCTCTGGCGCTGATCACGCACTTCAGGACGCGCAGCGGGGGAAGCGATGCAGGCTAGCGCTCGTGAAGCTCATGACAGAGCGGATTCAGAACGCCATGATAGCATCCATCTGGAGAACCTTCCGCTCTGACCCAAAAAACAGAATGAATCCTTATGCGTCTCCCGGACCAATAGGATTTTTCTAACTTGCTGCTCTGTGTTTCCGGAAACCTGATGAAAGACTCCATCCGGACAAGCGCGTTTGAGTTCCAGGGCTTCAGCTAGCTGTTCAGAGTGGATCGCGACGCCGAATCAACGGGGAACAGGGAAAGCACGCGGTGGCGGGACATGCTTTTACATCAATGAGATGTGGTGTACAGATGTAACTGTGTTAAGAAGATGTGCTGTTCAGATCTAGAAACACTTTTCATTAACTGTAAGCCTTTCTATTCGCCGCGGGAGTTTTGCTCGTTCATTCTCGTCAGTGTGTACATTCCTCCGCAAATGCACGTGAGCTCCGCTTTACAGAAACTCACTGATCTGATCACAGACACAGAACAACAACACCCGGACTCTGTTTTAATCATTCTCGGGGACTTTAATAAAGCCAATCTCTCCCGTGAACTGCCAAAATACAGACAGCACATCACATGTCCCACCAGAGACAGTAATATATTGGATCACTGTTACACCACAATAAAGAATGCATATCACTCTGTTCCACGAGCAGCTCTGGGGCTCTCTGATCACTGCTTGGTTCATCTTATACCGACCTACAGGCGGAAACTGAAATCAGCTAAACCTGTATTAAGGACTGTAAAAAGATGGACTAATGAAGCAGAGCAGGATTTACAAGCTTGTTTTGACCTCACTGATTGGAGCGTCTTTGAAGCTGCTGCCACCGATCTGGACGAGCTCACAGAGACTGTAACATCTTATATCAGTTTCTGTGAAGACATGTGCATTCCTACCAGGACTCACTTAACTTACAACAATGACAAACCATGGTTCACTGCAAAACTCAGACAGCTCCGTCAGGCCAAAAAAGATGCTCACAGGAAGGGGGATAATGTATTGTATAAACAGGCTAAATACACACTGGAAAAAGGAGATCAGAGTGGCAAAGAGGAATTATTCAGAAAAAAATAAGGATTAAATTCTCTTCCACTGACTCAGCATCAGTGTGGAAAAGTCTAAAAGACATCACCAATTACAAGACACCATCCCCCAGCACTGAGGCCAATCAATAACTGGCTGAAGACCTGAACGAGTTTACTGCAGGTTTGAAAAGACACCCACCCCCGCCTGAACACTCTCCACACAACCAGCAACACCTCCTGCAACCCCCCTCTCCCCCACATCTGCAATTCAGATCAGCGAAGAAGAGGTGCGCCAGGTTTTCCGGAAGCAGAAAAGGAGAAAAGCAACCAGGCCCAGACTGTGTTACCCCAGTCTGTCTGAAATCCTGTGCTGACCAGCTGGCCCCATCTTCACACAGATCTTCAACAGATCCCTGGAGCTGTGCGAAGTCCCTTCATGCTTCAAACGCTCCACCATCATCCCCGTCCCAAAGAAACCCAAAATTACTGGACTTAATGACTACAGACCTGTGGGTCTAACGTCTGTGGTCATGAAATCATTTGAAAGACTAGTCCTGGCCTACCTGAAGGACATCACTAGAACCTTGCTGGATCCTCTTCAGTTTGCCTACAGAGCAAACAGGTCTGTGGACGATGCAGTAAACATGAGACTGCATTATGTTCTGCAACATCTAAACAGACCAGGGACTTATGTGAGAATCCTGTTCATGGACTACAGCTCGGCATTTAACACTATCATCCCAAACCTCCTACTGCCCAAACTAACTCAGCTCTCCGTGCCCACCTACGTCTGTCAATGGATCAACAGCTTCCTGACAGACAGGCAGCAGCTAGTGAGGCTGGGAAAATACATATCCAGCACCCGTACGATCAGCACTGGAGCTCCTCAGGGTTGTTCTCTCTCTCCACTGCTCTTCTTCCTGTACACCAACGACTGCACATCTAAAGAACCCTCTGTCAAGCTCCTGAAGTTCACAGACAACACCACACTCATCGGCCTCATACAGAACGGTGACAAGTCTGCTTACAGACAAGAGGTTAAACAGCTGGCTGTTTGGTGCAGTTTTAACAACCTGGAGCTTAACACGCTCAAAACAGTGGAGATGACAGTGGACTTCAGGAGAAACCCCTCTGCACACCCCCCACTCACCATCATGGACAGCACTGAGACTGCAGTGGAGTCATTCAGGTTCCATGGGCACCACAATCTCTCAGGACCTAAAATGGGACACTCACATAGACTCCATAGCTAAAAAGGCCCAGCAGAGGTTGTACTACCTTCGCCAGCTGAGGAAGTTCAACCTGCCACAGGAGCTGCTGAAACAGTTATACTCAGCCATTATTGAATCTGTCCTCTGCACTTCAATAACTGTCTGGTTAAGCTCAGCTACCAAATCTGACCTCAGAAAACTACATAGGGTAGTCCGGACTGCTGAGCGAATAATTGGTACAACCCTCCCTTCTCTCCAAAAACTGTACTCATCCAGAGCGTGCAAAAGGGCTGCCAAAATCACTCTGCACCCCTCACATCCAGCACACTCACTCTTTGAACTATTGCCATCTGGTCGACACTACAGAGCAATGAGCACCAGAACGACCAGACACAGGAACAGGTTCTTCCCTCAGGCAATCCATCTCATAAACACCTGACTGTGGATCACACACTATTTATTCACTCATACACATATTTATCTAACACACACACTCAGTCTACATTTCAATTGCCACATATATACTGTACATACAACTGTCGATTTGTTATTTTTTTTTTTTTATTTTTTTTTATTTTTATTATCTGTGTTTTTTTATGTCACTGTCATTCTGTTACACTGTGGCGCTTCTGTCATGAAAACAAATTCCTCATATGTGAAAACATACCTGGCAATAAAAATAAAAAACTAAACTCATATGGATGTGGGGATTATATATATATATATATATACAGTGGGTACGGAAAGTATTCAGACCCCCTTAAATTTTAAATTTTTCACTCTTTGTTATATTCAGCCATTTGCTAAAATCATTTAAATAAAACATTTTTCCTCATTAATGTACACACAGCACCCCATATTGACAGAAAAAACACAGAAATGTTGACATTTTTGCAGTTATTAAAAAAGAAAAATGAAATATCAGATGGTCCTAAGTATTAAGACCCTTTGCTCAGTATTTAGTAGAAACACCATTTTGATCTAATACAGCCATGAATCTTTTTGGGAAAGATGCAACAAGTTTTTCACACCTGGATTTGGGGATCCTCTGCCATTCATCCTTGCAGATCCTCTCCAGTTCAGTCAGGTTGGATGGTAAACGTTGGTGGACAGCCATTTTTAGGGCTCTAGAGATGCTCAATGGGTTTAAGTCAGGGCTCTGGCTGGGCCATTCAAGAAAAAAGTCACAGAGTTGTTGTGAAGCCACTCCTTCATATTTTAGCTGTGTGCTTAGGGTCATTGTTTTTTTGGAAGGTAAACCTTTGGCCCAGTCAGAGGTCCTGAGCACTCTAGAGAAGGTTATCATCCAGGATATCCCTGTGCTTGGCCATTCATCTTTCCCTCGATTGCAACCAAGTCGTCCTGTCCCTGCAGATGAAAAACACCCCCACAGCATGATGCTGCCACACCCATGATTCACTGTTGGGACTGTATTGGACAGGTTTGTTATGAGCAGTGCCTGGTTTTCTCCACAACTACTGCTTAGAAATAAGGCCAAAAAGTTCTATCTTGGTCGCATCAGACCAGAGAATCTTATTTCTCAACATCTTGGAGTCCTTCAGGTGTTTTTCATGTGTCTTGCACTGAGGAGAGGCTTCCGTCGGGCCACTCTGCCGTAAAGCCCTGACTGGTGGAGGGCTGCCGTGATGGTGACTTTATACAACTTTCTCCCATCTCCCGACTGAATCTGTGGAGCTCAGCCACAGTGATCTTTGGATTCTTCTTTACCTCTCTCACCAAAGCTCTTCTCCCCCGATAGCTCAGTTTGGCCAGACAGCAGCTCTAGGAAGGGTTCTGTCGTCCCAAACGTCTTCCATTTAAGGATTATGTGGATTATGTAGATTATTTTAGGAACCTTAAGTGCAGCAGAAATTTTTTGTAACCATGGCCAGATCTGTGCCCTGCCACAATTCTGTCTCTGAGCTCTTAAGGCAGTTCCTTTGACCTCATGAATATCATTTGCTCTGACATGCACTGTGAGCTGTAAGGTGTTATATAGACATGTGTGTGGCTTTCCTAATCAAGTCCAAATCGTATAATCAAAAAGTGGACCTCAAGAAGGTTTTAGAACCATCTAAGGATGATCAGAAGAAATGGACAGCAACTGAGTTAAATAAATGAGTGTCACAGCAAAGGGTCTGAACCTTAGGACCATGTGATATTTCAGTTTTCTTTAATAATCTGCAAAACTGTCAACAATTCTGGGTTTTGCTGTCAATATGGGGTGCTGTGCGTACAATAATGAGGAAAAAAATTAACTTAAATATTTTAGCAAATGGCTGCAATATAAACAAAGAGTGAAAAATTTAAGGGGGTCTGAATACTTTCCGGACCCTGATATATGTATGTATGTATGTATATATATATATAAGGTCTGTGTATATATATTATATATATATCTATATTATATATATATAGTATGTAGTGGTATATCATTATATGTAGAATAAAATATATATAATATATATATATATATATTATATAATATATATATATATATGGGTATATATATATATGCAGGAAAGTAAGTTAAAACGCAAAAATTAAGTGTAGAGTGAGTGACTGTGAAAGATTGTAACAGCACCTCTAACGCTATGTGTTCTTATGACTCTAAAAATGTGCCTTCAGTGCAGTAAGAAAATAAAATGATGGAATGGGTCAGCACGTGCCGAATGCAGCACCATTGTCAGGCAGGAAGTGAAAGTTTTCTCAAACTTTCTCTTATGCTCTTGGCCACAACAGGCTGTTTTGCTGGTCCATTTTGCATTTTGCTCATTTCACTTGCAAAATGAGATGGATAGCACTTTATTTTACTGCCTGTTCACCTGTAATATATATCTTATTACCGTTAGGGATGCAACGATTATAGATTTTGTTGGTACGATTATTGTCTGAGGAATAATCACGGTTTTACGATTATGACGATTATTAAGCATTTATTCATTTCCAACATTACTAGTGTATAAAATCACAGGAACACTCTTTAGATATTAAAGTGTTATTTATTGCTGGCTTTTGAAACAGAAATAACACACTAACCAACAATACAGCACAAAATAATAATAAACAAAAGACAAACAGAAGTCCATCTCTCCCATTGGAATTAAAAAAAGGTGACCTCCATGACAGTATTTCTCTTTTGAAAATAACAAATGGAAATAGATCACAAAAGTATTTAATGTTTTCAGTTTGTACAATCTTTACATTTCTTTTGGACCTGGGGTAGAGAATTTGGAAACATGGTGAAAAAAAAAAATCTTGTTGGTTTTTACTTATGAATAATACTACAACAGGGATAGTAAATAACAAAGTTAATGAAGTAGCCTCTTATTAATATACGACTAATATTAACTTTATTTGTCCCACAGGGGAAACTGTTACTAATGATGGAAATAAACTGAAATATTATTGTAATCAACTGTCATCCATACGTATTAATTTTAATCAGCTTTATAATAATTCATATGATTTTACACGTGGCCTGAGAAAATCATGCCTATTATTTTGGTTTGTGAGATCGGAGATCACGCTGCGCATGTGTACAAACATTCAGGAGGACACAAACTTCTTGAGAATGCTGCCCCGTGACTTTTATTAATAAAATAGAGAATGGAGAGATGCCGCGCAGGTAGGCTTAATTCACACAGGCAACTGTCACCTCTCTCTCTCTCGATGGAATAATTAATTCAAGTAGCTAAATGTTATTAATTAATTCAAATAAATGTGATCGTACCGCACTATTTAATCTCTTTCTGATCTGAATTGGGCAGAATGCTGAGCTAACGAGCCGTAGCTTCGCGTCAGGTGGTTCTTGCCTTCACGTCGTGCATTAAAATAGTTCAATGTACAGCTAGCCGTGCATAATCCCGTATGTATTCGCTCTTTAGCAGCAGTTTTTTAAAGCAATATTTAAATGACACCCTGGTTATTCTTGGTGAACCCAAAATGGTCCCACACTATCGACAAGCATATTTCTCTGGTGGAAATAAAGCTTCGCAGTTTGGTCCCTCTGTCACAGTTCATCTAACGCATGTAGTAGCCTCCGTGCCTCTGACGAGCACATCATTTTAAGCTGGTGCACCACTAGTGTAACTTTTTTCGTTTTGCGCAAGCTGCAACAGTTACGTTATGTGTAACAGAAACACTCGGTTTAGCGGAACCTTTACGATTATTTAACCGTGATGTTTTAAAGCGCGGTTAATTGTGAAACCGGTTAGTCGCTGCATCCCTAATTACAGTAATTCAATACAATAACTGGGTAACAACTAGGTGCTAACCCCGAACCTACCCTAACCCATGTAGTTGCATTATATTATCCAGTACTTTCCTGGGAAAGTACATAAAACAAAGTGCAACCATGAGATGTCTGCTACTAGACCCCCCCCCCCCATGTCAATTCCAAGAGTTCCTTCGCAACAATCAAGGTAAGTTTAAAAGTGTTTGTTTACCCCCAAATTAAAACGTATCAACTACTCAGCCTCATTTTGTTCAAAACCTGTTTCTCCTTTTGTGATCCACAAAAAAAAAAAAAAAAAAAAAACGTTTTCAGGGGAGGAGAGCAAGACAGATTTACATGTTTTGCAACTACACCTTTAATTAAAAACTGATCAAACTGAATAAAATTGTTCACCTACTCAATAGGTTAGGCATGGTGGTACATATGCCATTTTCTAGTTCTGAAACTCTTGTATGTGCAACAAACTTGCATGTACAAATCAAAAGATAATGTTTGTTGATGTATGTATGAAATATGTCAGATTATAAACACAGTAAAGGTGTATTTGGATAAAGACAGCTCATATAACGGAGTGGAGAGCGTTACCGTTCACTGGTGCAGCCACTACTCGTTTGGGCACGAGTGTCAAACCCGACCACCAGCCCTCTTTTTTTCAGGTCAGGGACATATTTGGCTAAGTACTTGTACATTCCCTACAACAACAATAATGAAGAAAAAACAGAGTTATCATCGTTATCAAAAGAGAACGGACAATATGTAACTGCCAAAAAATTCAAGATATAAATCAAGCAAAACAACAAAGCATAAAAGCTTGAGGATCTGACTTACAACTACTACCCTTTTGTAATGAAAACATCTTGGCCACGTTTCTATATTAGCCTGATATTTATCTCATCATTTGACATTGTTCACAAATGCATCTCAACTTCATTATACAGTATATCCTGTTTACTTCTGTTGCACAGGGGCAAACAGGTAGGGGGTTGGGGCTTGGATGAATGGAGGGCAGGGTAAATTTAAAGTCTTCATGAATATAATGATCAAAACAATGTCCTATCTTACTGCACAGCTTCAAAGCAGTCAATAATAACAGCAGTCAAAAATAACTTAAAGGGGTTGCCAACATTTACTAGACTGTGGACTAGCTCTTTGAACTTTGTTCACTGCTGATTTGAGTGGCAATACTTCCCGTTTTAAGTGTCTGTTGATGGTCTTTCATTTTTAACCAGAAATGTACATGCAGCTTTTCTGATGTTCACTGAACTTCTCAGTGGATTTTGTCTAGTGGCCAAACTTGAAATGTGTCCATTTTGGCCTTGTTGCCACCAAATGCCCGGCAGACACATGGGTGGGACTATATTCAAGCCAGTCCTAAATCGCATACCATTCTTTCCAGAATTTTTTAACATCCATTACTAGAAATAAAATTACTGGTTGATGTGGCCCAATCTGAATACATTTTGCACACATTTTTGGTCCTAAACTGGATCTCACTCAGGACGCAGCCTGTCTGTGGAGGCTTGGCTAACTTAGCTTCCAAATTAACTCACATCGGGGATCCTCCTATTCTGAATGAGTGACACTTGTGTGCATAATTACCTGTCCTTAATTAGCAATATCTCTTTTTGTTTTCATTGAGAAGTACTTATCTTAATTAATTATAATCAAGTATTATCATTTTTGGGATGGTTAGCCATTTTGTCCAATCATTTACTTTTCCCTAGTTTTCATACCAACAATAGGAACGTTTACATGGAAACTTTTTGCTTCAATCGGAATGAATTCATTCTGATTGACGAATCCGAATGTAGTGTTTACATGAATGCTAAATAAAGTGATCGGGTTGATATGCTCATTTGTCATAACCTTCTGATCGGATTTACTCTTTTGACATGCGCACACTGCATGAATATACAGAGTTTCCCCGCTGTTTGCATCGCTTTAAAAAAGCAACGTGAGATTTAGTCTTTGCGGTCCAATTAGGCGACGACCAGCACATGAATAGTTGTGCAGTGCTGCTTACTTTATAAAAGCAGTAAAAGTGCCCCTTCCTGCACCCAAAACCAGTCGTCTGTGGATAATAGTCTTAAAGGGGTCATATGATGCTGCTAAAAAAGAATATTTTGTGTATTGTGTAATGAAATGGTTTATGCGGTTTAAGGTGCAAAAACCATTATTTTCACATATCTGTACATATTGTTCTCTCTATGCCTCGCCTTCTGAAAGCAGGCTATTTTTACCAACTCATCGGTCTGAAAAGCAAGGGTGATGATGGCCAGCATCTAAGTGCTTTGTGAATTGCCGAATAACCTCAAGCGTGGGCACGGATAGGTTACGCCCTTGCTGTGAGCCTGTGATGCCGTTCGGCGGAACGGCGATGAGACAAAAACATTAAATCCCATTATAAACGAGGCATTTGTTGCTTCCAGTAGGGACATAATTACGGATTATGTCTTATACTGTCTTTTTACGCGTTGCGGTGCATCGTGCCGCGTAAACATAAAACCATGTCGGCATTTGACAAACGACAAAACAACAAGCGCTACTCTACACTGCACAAAAAACTCGCGTTTGAATCGTCAGTAGCAAATTCTTTAAATATGAAAAATGTACTTACACTCTGTGAGTCTGAACAGTCGGTATTGTAGTTTACTCTTCCAGGATCAGGAAACTCCTCCATAAAATGCACTGGACACCTCTGAATATTTGGGTTCTGGAACAGTGTTGTAAATACAACTTAACCACTGATTTCTAGTCGTGTCCATTTTTGGAGGCCAAACAAAGTAGTTTCACTTTCAAAAAGAAACACAGCGTCACACACGGCGGACTAGAGTGAGCAGAGGCCGGAGGGCTAGAGTGGACGGGCGGATAGAGTATGCGGAGGCGGTGAGGAGCAGAGAGAGGCGGGCAGGGTGAGAATGGCGCGGCCACGGATTCGCATGAGGAGCGTCCGGCAGGCTTGCGGCAAAACCACATGTGACGACCCCGGCTGGACTCGCTTCATTCACGGTGAAAGCCGATCCGGCGATCCACAGCACACCAAAGCACAGTTGATATATTTCCTCCGCGACCAGCACAGATCAGCTCCAGGCATGAAGTGAAGCGGATATAGTTCTCTGTTGGAAGGCCAAACAAAGTATAGGTGCAACAACAATACTACAGTGAGAATAAAAGTTACGCCTTCTTTTTTTGTGTGAACATTTGGGCGGCGTTATGCAAATCTTCCCACATCGTGACGTAGACATGTGGGGGCGTGTTAGAACGAGCCGTTTAGGTAGGTGTGGCTGACTCTTAACTTTAGAAAGAATATCTCTTTGGAATTGAGACTTTAGTCTTTGTAACTTTACAGATCTTCTTAATGCACAAAGAGCTTGTAACACTCCAAAAAGAAAAAAATTGAAATCGCATTTCATCGGGACCCCTTTAAACAAGGACTGGTGTGACGTTGTGCTGCTCCACTTCACAGACGCTGCGTGAAAGGGGAGTTTTATAATGACAGGACACTCATTTATGACACTTTATTCACCAGGCAGAACAGCTCGTTCCGCGCGGCATACGTCATTACACTATTTCTATGTCACTGCGCATGCGCAGTACTTTCCAGTTTCGGTTTTCAATCCGATCAAGTGTTTACATGTCCTCTCGCTCGGATTACAAAAGGAATAAACCACCCCTTACAATCCGATCGAAATTTTAGTCGGATCTGGCCACTTCAATCCGATTGACGTGTTTACATGATCTGATTGTGCTTCTAGTCCTATTACGATCGGATTAGTAGGGTCCATGTAAACGCAGCTAATGATAAACTACTGTGGAAAATGAAGACATAACCTATTATTACTTATTATCTGCTGCTCATCAACGTGGAGAAATACATATAAATATATACTTTGTTAAACAGTATTTCAATGGTAAAATCTGAAATTCCATGACTACACTAAAGAGACATTGTCGTTATACTGCGATATATTCTTGCTATCACTATATGAATGAATTACGGATATCTGTACTGTCAGATGGGCTGTATTTTGCACTGAAATTTTGATTGCTAAAATAGTTGTTTTACCTCACACTAAGTGGAAGCAGGCCATTATATTTAAGGTCAAATAATAAGATTCCATCTGCACACTGTTAACCTGGACCAACCTGTGTAGACTGGATGACAGTTAGGTCATTGATGCAAGCAAACCCCGCACCCATCTCCGCTCTCAATCCAGCGGTTCCAAATGTCATCCTGGAGCACAACCTCCTCCTCAGCTCCACCACACGCCCCTCTCGCACCAGAGACTCCATCTGCTTCCATGTCTGAGGATTCTAAAGAGACAAAAACTAGTGTTGCCAACTTATATTTCATTTGAAAAAATAATGTTTTTAAAAACTTAAAATAAATAACATCCTTGAGCCCATGCATAAAATGACCACTAAGTCTATAGCCTATTCATTTGGAGTCCCAACATAGTTCCCAAAAGGTTTCATTTGGGGACTTTTTCCAGCAAATACTGATATGCAATCATTTGTCTAATTAATCGGCATTTCATTCATTCACGCAAATCAACAGCTACGGTGACCGAGAAGTGCTAAACAAATCACAATTCTGAAAACAAAATAACAAATTACAAACGCAAATGCAAGTCTAAAAAACAAAATAACAATTCAGAAAACACAACAACAATTCAGAAAACATTATAACAAGTCAGAAAACACAACGACAAATCAGACAAACCGGAAGAGGTAGGTATAGTTTGAGACAGCGCTATTGGTTTGGGATTACTCACCGCTGACTGGACGAGACATCTGCCAATCAACGTATACAGAGAAGAACCAGCCGAAGAACAGCAGAGTCCTGGTAGAAAGTTCGGAGATGGTATTAAAGTAGCTCAGTTTAAATGTATTGTATGAATTGCCCTTACTATGGATAAAAAAATATGGAGTGTATATTTACATTTAGTTAAAAGTGGTTGTAAAACATCAGCTCCAGTGGTGCAGATGGATAAGTGCGTGTCCTTGGTTTTTTGATGTGATCAACACAGGTTCGATCTCACCTTTTGCCAAACTTTTTTTCCTCCCTTTCAAATCTCATATCACATCAGAAAAGCATTTATTTTCAAATGAAAATGAAGGAAATAATCAAAAAGTTGAAAAAGTATCGGGTAGGGTTAGGGTAGGTGTAGGGCGGGCTTTTGTCCCAATAAGGTGGCATCCATATAATAATTAAAATTAGAAATGTACACTTAAGTTATTATTGCATACTGTTTTATAATGTACTACAATACTGAAGTGCAGATAATTGCCACTACTTGCAACAAGTAGTATACTTGATAGTAGAAATCCTGCTATTTTAACAGTGTAAATAGGTATTTTCACTTAGTGTAAATAGAATATTGCTAAAAATACTGCTATTTTCACTTAGTGTAAATAGAATCCATTGCTAATACGAGATTTGAAAAGGGAGGAGAAAAAAAGTTCGGCAAAAGACGGGATTGAACCCGGGTCGATCGCGTCAAAAAGCCAAAGACACGCGCTTATCTATCGGCGCCGCTGGAGCGGATGATTTACAGCCACTTTGAACTAAATGTAAATATACACCCAGTATTTTTTGTTCCATAGTAAGGGCAATTCATACAATACATTTAAACTGAGCTACTTTAATACCATCTCCGAACTTTCTACCACGACTCTGCTGTTCTTCGGCTGGTTCTTCTCTGTATACGTTGATTGACAAATGTCTCGTCCAGTCAGCAGTGAGTAACTCCAACCAATGGCGCTGTCTCAAACTATAACCTACCTCTTCCGGTTTGTCTGATTAGTCGTTGTGTTTTCTGACTTATTTTGTTTTCAAATTTGTCATTGTGTTTTTTGACTTGCATTTGCGTTTGTAATTTGTTATTTTGTTTTCAGAATTGTGATTTGTTTTGCACTTCTCGGCCACCGTAAACAGCCCTAACAAACCCACACATAACAGTCAAGTACAGAAGTCTAATTTAGAGGGATTTTTAAGGACAACCGTGATTCTGGGACACCGCAGACCATTGCAAATGGTAAGTTATTGATCAGATCAAAAATCAATAATGTTTCTAAAAAGTGAAAAAAGAGGGCAGCGCCAGACAATCTTCCCAGCATCTGCTTTAGTATGCCAGGTTCAGCAATGAGTCAGCTGTAATGCATCTAATCATGGATTTTTTTTTTTAAACAATCAGGATGGAAAATTAATAATTCCTTTTTTTTCCGTTGCTGAAAGCTTATCGCTGCACTTCCGATTAATCCAAACATATAAGCTAGCTAAGCCAGCTAAACATGTGAACACAAGAATGTTTAAATAGCATTAAAAGTACATAATCAGTAAAAGCAGGCCTACCACTTAAACATTCCATGAAGGGAAATGCCACTTTCCGTCTATTTTTGCTGAGCTAATGTTTTTTTTTTTAATACAACTGCCAGCTGCTTGCTCTAGTGTACTTCTATACACAGTCATGCAGTGCTGGTGGAGTCTGACATTTGCAAGATGAGGTCAGCAAGACATATGACTATTAAATTTGCCTGTGCAACAAAAACTGAAAAAGAGCTACAAACAATGTGACATAGCCTTTTTGACATAGCAAAAACATGGTGATGGCATACCATGGTACATCATCTTTAGTGCTGTAAATCTAATAACATCGCTGTGCCATGTCCTGTACGAGCTAAACCAGTACTTTTAGTAAGAGTGGAAATACCATGGCTTTTATAGTTGTGTACCATGGTAGGACCATCCATTAGGAAAGAGTACTGGGGTACGGCAATGGAATCCGATGCATTTACCTTGTTACTTTCATATATTTCATGATACTAAAATCCATGGGCCACGGTATTTACCTGGGTACCTCCAGGAATACTGTGGTACTACTACGGTACATATCAAATTACAATGGTATCATGGTCACTGCACCACCACAGCCAAAACATCTGAATGACTCAAGTTGGCACTGCAATGCAGTCAAATGCAATGTGGTTTGCAATGTTATAGCACTTTATAGTCATCATGACAACATTAACACAAATGTATTTAGTTTCTCAACAGATGCTGTATTTAAAAATGCACGAGCACCGTCTGCTAAAGACAAACAACATATGAACAATATGAAAACACTTTATAAAGCCACTGACGATGGCAAGGGGTGCCAACATGGTCACACATGTTTAAAACCGGTTACATCCTCACCTTATCCCAGGCCATCCACTGATGGACTGCTTTGTCCAGGACCAGGTCCCCAGTGCTGCTGAGACACTGCGGTGTGCGTTGAGGTCTCCATTAGACCCCATTTTAGCAGTAGAGCCAGATGGGTGAGTTTAGATGGGGAACTTCTTCTAACCCAGCTGCTTCTGCGCGACTGGACGTGTTTTTGCTCACAGCAGCGTGCGCGGAAATTAAAGATTAACGGCGTGACGTCACCATTCAAATAGGTCGCAGACGAAAGGCGAGACAGACCGTCAGCTTGTCGCACTAAATGCGCATCAAAATAGGTAACGTTACTGTTGTACTTGCGTCACATCTGTGCTCACAGACCAAATGACATCTGGAGCGTTTTAAACTACATTTTCTGACGACTACAAAAATAGTTCAACATTAAATGCACTGCAGCTGGATTAGTTCACTAACGCTAACAACACGGTGAGCCGCGTGCAGTTAGCATCGATGGATTTAGCCTAAGTGCGGTTGTTGTTGATCAGAAAGCAGTTCCGTTATTTACGCACGTCGCAAATGTTTCTCTAAACCTGGAAGAGTGCGGAGTGCTGCTGTGGCTTCATGTCGCATATCCACCGCTGTGACCATCAAACTCCTTCAGTCACAACTCGGGGGTGGGTTGGGCTTAGATGGGGGATGCTGGGAAATAGAGTTTTCAACCAGACAGTGGTTTAATAGTTGTGTGGTTTGTTATTCTAAAGATAATGAATATGAGATTGCAAATTCAAATGTAACTAGTTTTCTGCATATTAGGCGTAAGACTGAATGAGTGCATATTTTGAAAATTGAGTTGTAGGGGAGAGCGGGGCACAATGTAACAAAGGAAGTTTGTGTAAATCCACATGGGGTTCAAAATATAATTTTTTTTTTTATCCACAGTAATTTTACACTTGTCTAGTACAAATACATCGCTTTGTTTTATAATTACAGTGCATACATTTTTATTTATTTACCCTCAAAAAATGGAAGTAAAATGTGACAACATGCCCCGTCGGTGGGGTACAACGTATACGATATAGGGGGGCGTTGTAATGATCATGACCAGATGGGGGGTACGCATACAAGTACAGAGTTACGTAATCAGATACGTTTTCAGTAATAGTAAAGCAAGCATATCTTTTTTAATTTACAAGGATATCTGAGTTACTTTCAACGGAGTAACGCAAGTAAATTTTTGTTCATTTTATTGAAGACGGCTTCCTGTGCCATGTTGAGAGAAATCAGAGGTTAATGTAGTAAAATATAAGATGATATGCAGTAATCATCTAAATCACAAAATAAAAAAAAACACCGACCGTATTCTCAAAAGGATAAAAATAGACGCAAACCTGCAATAATTAAATGTCAACAACACAAATATCCTTTATGTATTTATCAATTGGCTATTGCTTCTGATCTTTCGATGATCCAGTGCAACCAGTACTACTAAGCGACCAATTACTGTGAAGAACTTGTGGTCTTTTTTTTGTTTTTGGTTTATGCTGAGTGGTTGAAAGGTCTCTTCTGCATTCTGCTGTACGGGAGTAAAATGTACGTACCATTCAGCCTGGGATTATATTGGGTCACTTTTGTGTGAACGGCTTTTAAGTGCCCAAATAGAAAGTTTTATTTTAAAAACAAACAAGCCAAGCCACTGTCCAGATTTACAAAGTACGTAACGCATTATTCCAGAAAAAGTAACAAGTAAACGGAAATTAGTAATTTTTTATGGAGTAACGCGGATATTGTAACGCTATACTTACAAAGTAGCTTTCCCCAAACCATATAACAGCTTTAAATGTTATCTGATCGAATGAAAAAAGATATACAAAATAAACTAAAACATTTTGTCAATCAAATCAAATTATTAACTTTTTCAAATAAAATAATGGCGTTTTTTAAGAATTAAAAATAATCTGATTTTGGAGTTTGACAATGAACACATTGCAACCATGCTCGGAACGGCCCACATAAACGAGCCAAAATGCTTTACATTTCTTGAAATAATAACTTCTGAACATTAAACATGGACTGTCAGTCTTTATTCAACTGTTTCTCATCGTTTCTCATTAAAATGTATTAAAGTAAATAGTCTGAATTACATAGCTAATGTCATAGAATATCACATTGTAACGCAGTGTTACAACGTGGCCCCATCTGCGCCAATGGAATTTAAAACGGTAGTGTCTCTAGCTATGTTAGCGTAGGATTAAAAAAAATCATCTAAATGATAAATAACAGATGGAGATAAAATATAGCAGATTTGCCTATTTAACAAGGAAATACTAAAAACGAGATGAAATGTACTAAGCCAGAAGTATTTATATGGTAAAAAAAAATGTAGAGATTCTTTTTGGCAACTGTTCTCATATAGTGTTGAAATGGTAACTAGTAAATACCATCATTTGTTATGCTCGCATTGTGTGGAAAATTCCAAACCACCGGTGTTACAAACTCACCAGCGTTACTTGTGCCCGCGCTCCCTAGTCTAGAGTTAATGGTAATAAATGAACATTTGGGGGATATTTTTATCTGTTAACTCGGTTAGTGCATTGTGCTAGTGTACTGCCTAAAACAGTGGACAAACACTGTTTACAAAAAAACAAACAAAAAACAAAACACAAAACCAACAAAAGGTATCACAAAAATGTTGCCCATATCCTGTACTACAGTAGATCAACCCGGTCCATTGCCCACATGTGTTAGAGGGCACTTAAAACATGAAATAGACTTGGGTGCAGAGCTGAGTAGATTACTCACAAATTGTAATCTGTTACTGATTCCAAACTACATGCCAAAAACTGTAGTTAGTAACGTAATCCACTACATTACACATTATAGGTAATATAATTAATTTTAGCCTTGTACCATATGATATAAAACTGCATAGAAAAGAAAATATATTCCATGTGGTGTTTTTTGAAGGAATGTCAAGGTGTCCATGGGGTTGTACAGGAATGCAGGGGTTTTGTTGAGTTTAAAGAAAGCTCATATTAATTAATCTAAACATGTTAAAAAATAGAATAACTAAATAAAATTTAAAAATACCAGCACTCAGAACACAACCACAAATATTATTTTAAAATATAGGGGGATCAAGTAAATTATTCGTCGTGAAAACCGGTTGGATGGACAACAAGTTTGGAACCGCATTGAATAACTATGAATAATGTGAATTTGTGCATTTTAATGGGTTTGAAAGACAAAAGCCTTCCAAAGACAACAAGTAAGACATGATAAATAACCCTGTACCATGTTCAGCAGAGTTTTAGTCATGTTGAACGCTAAGAAAACATTCTTAAACTGAAATCTTTTGTAATCCAGTGGGGTCAAAATTGCTATGTGGCTCTCAATGTCTTTGTCATATAGTTCTAGTGACTGGTCTTTGTGTGAATGTCTACAAAACTGGAAGACTTTCTGAGTGTATGTAAGTGGTAGGCTATTTTAGAAAGGAAAATTTAAAGATAAAAAATAATTAGGGAGAATGAATAAATTATGGATAATTTCTTGCTATTGAGTGAAAAATGTGTAATCATGTAATCAGAAAAGAGTCATGTAGGATACGCGTCTATTTAAAATGTAATTATGTAGTACAAGTAATTTTGGAATTGCTAGGTAATCCAGATTAAGTAATCAGTATACCCAGCTTCTGGATGGTGTAGGTGTCGTTGAAAGCCTTTCCAGCCCCAAACTAGTTGGAAAAAAAAAACAACTTTCGCAACCATTAAAACATGGTCACAAAAAATTGAGGTGCAAGAACAGGTCGTGTTCATTGCAATAGTGTAGAGTGTATGAAGCACACTCGACTTCAATCAAGCAGCTCTGTTGGTCGGCAAATGGACCATGAGGACAAAACCGCGTGCGAGCTCTTTTGTCCTTACGGAAACTTTGACTGGATTGACATGACATTTGCAAAGCAAGGCACATATTCACATGAAATTAGCGCTCAAGCGAATGCCAAAACATTATTTCTGGCGAGCAGGAACAGAGACCCAATCACTATTTTGGCTGTCCTGCCCCAACAGGTAAGTGCTATTGAGATGATGCGAAGTACTAACAGATAATTTCTCAGGTAGATTAGATATTTCTTGCCTGCAGCTAAATGCAAACAGGCCATCTGGTTTGTTGGCTGTGAATGTAGAGTAATGCATAAGCTGACAGGGTCAAGATATAAAGACATTTTGATATCTTCAGCGGCAGTATAATAGAAGATCTAAGAAATCGGCTAGATGACCCATCATCCACAATGCTTTTTAGTTACGGTCGATATCTATCAATTCCGAACTGCAGGACGGCTTGGACTATCAGTCAAATAGCTCCAACTTGTCAGACTGTAAGCTGGGCAAAAAGACAGTATTGTATGCAGCCTTAAGTGTAGTTGTGCGCAACCAGTGTTGGGGAAGTATTTAAAAGTAATGCATTACAATCTTGAGTTACTCCCAAAAAGTAACTAATTACGCTACGTAAGAGGTTACTTTTGAGTTACTTTTTAAAATCTGGGCAGGGCTTGCTTATTTGCTTTTAATATAAAAAGTTATATTTATGGCAAATGTAAAAGCCCTTTCACACAAAAAGTGAAACGAATAAGCCTCAGGCTGAAGGAAATGCAAATCACGTCTGTACAGCAGAACGCAGCTCAAACAAAGCATCTAAAGAATATGACACAGGTGAAAAGGAAAAGTTTAAGTCTTCAGCAATAAAAAAAGACACAAATGTTTGAGTAATTTTTGCTTGTTAGTATGGTTGAATTGGATCATCAATAGTTGAATTGGATCATTGGTTAATAAATTGGGATTAAATACATAAATTATATTTATCTTATTTAACATATTTAATTATTGCAAGTTTATATAATATTCTGAATTTGCATTTGACTGTTTTTATTCATTCTGAGGAATACTGAATCTGTTTTATGCAGGTGAGATGAGTAAACGCATGTTCATATTTAGTCTAGAATTACAGAACATATGTTCACACAGCAGACGCAACAAACAGCCGCGCATTACCCCAATTTCTTTTTTTGTAACGTGTGTCTACACCAGTGAAACCTTTTACACGTGACGCTTACCTGAGTGAATTATGTTTGTTATATTTTATAGCGGCCAGTTGTTGTTTTACCTGTGGGATAGCTACATGAAAACGAAGATTAGTTCCAAAACTTACGTTTGCCAGTTTTCACCTCTGATATTACAACAAGTGACAAGAATGAACGTAATCTTGCGTAGTATGCGTTGCAATGGTGAATCATAATTTCAGAGCTCCATTGATCATGGATTTTCATAGTGCGTGTGACCACGCTAAACTCGGAGTCAACATTCTCAGACTGGATTGAAATAACTCTGTTCATCTGTTCTGAACTGAAAACTCAGAGTTTCCGTCTAGGGTAAGTCAACTAAGAGTCAAGTTTTAACTCGAGTTTGGTGGAACCTCCTTTCTGGAATACCCCCTGCATTCCACTGCTTCTCCCCACAGCCTCTCAAATGTTTGGATCCCCCTTGATAAGTCTTCCCTTTAAGGATTATGGGTGTCTTTCTTCTGCTAATTGCATTTTTTATTTTTTATTTTTAGTCAGACCTCAAGGTCTAACTTTTTTCCTTTCATACTTTTCCTGTTTTTGTCTTGGTCTTTCCTGTCCAAATCAGGCATCATGGGGGGTGTAATGAAGAGTCAGTGGAGTTGGAATCCATGTGCAGCTTTATTAGTGCTGTCAATCGATTAAAACATTTAGACATTAAATCCGAGTAATCGGGTTAATGACTAATATACAAAAGTACATGCATGCACAGTTTTTAAGCAGCTAATGCAATAAATTACAAACATATGACCCTTAACTACCCGACATGCAGGCAGTATAGTGCTTTCGCAATTTGAAATTAAATGTTAAAGGCTACAGCGCGCAGCAGCACGTGCTGCGAACACAGTACCCTTGCAGTGCTCGTTTGACTCACGACTAGAACCGAAGTGAAGCTGGAGTGCGCGTCTGAAACGTCTCCCGTTTGTGTGTAGTAAAGCAGTCGTGACTGAATAAATGCACTTTTTGTCAAGAGAAAAAGTGACAGAAACAGCAGTTGTGAGTGGGGTGGCCAACACTAGCTCCGCCCCTGCGTTAATTGCGTTAAATATTTTTTACACCGTTAAACTGAAAAAATGTACGCCTCGGCATTAACGCGCTCATTTTGACAGCACTAAGCTTTAATTAATTACAAAATCCAGGTCAGACAGGCAGTGTTCAATCCACAGCGTTAGGGACAACAGGGGCAAGGCAAAATCATAAACAGAGTCCAGGAAAATGGTCCGGACAGGCAGCAAACAGAGCAAAGAGTAAATCCACAAGTCAGGCAGGGTCACAAAGGCAGGCAGGGAGGAATCAACAGAGTAACAACAGTCCAGATAGTCAACAGGAAATCAAACAGGATATGAATGCTCAGAAATGTTAGCCACAGCAAAACAAGACTTCACAGTGAGAGTTAGGAAGAGAGCCGTTTAAGTGGTCAAGGTAATGACTGACACCTGTGCAGGTAATCAGTCCCGGGCACAGGATTGTGGGAAATGAAGTCGTTACAGTTAGTATTCCATTCCGGTGATAGTTCCCTCTGGTGTTGATCGGAGGGAGCCATGGACGGCCCCCATCGTCTAGCTGAGGGGAGTGAGCTCCCTGGTCATTAGCCTTCTTCTGGTCCTCCACTCCTCTCGAACCACCAGCAGGCTTAAGCAAAGAAACATGTAAAGGGGGAGTTATTGATTATTATAATTAAAATATAATATTTGTAAAGCCAATCGGTAAGAATCATGAGTTATTTGTCTGAGAATTTTGAAAGGACCCACATACCTGGGACTGAGCTTTCTGCAAGGAAGTCGAAGACAAAGGTCACAAGTGCACAGCCAGACCCATTGACCAGGACGACAGGATTGGGGCGCTGATGACGATCAGCCTGCACCCTCGTTCTGCGAACAGCACGTTGCAGATGTACAGTACATGTGCCTCGTTCCAGAGAGGAGGTAATTCTGGCTTTGCTATGACAATCTGGTGCTTCTGAATCAGCTACTGTTTTGTTATTAGTTTAAGTATTTGCTATTGACTGTTCAAATGAGGCGTTTTGCGCATCGTGTGTGTAGGGCTGAAAGCTTGGAAAATAATCTAATGTGAAATTTTTTTACCAATATTGCGATTTTAATATGCAATTATTTTTTTAAAGCTTTTTATGTTCTGTATTATTCAAAAAATACAAGCTATAAATAATTGTATAGTATGACCGACACACTATTATAGATAGATTAAACATAATTTTTCTTTGCTAGGCCTATATGTTACGATGAAATTAGATGATGCATGAATTGATATGAATGACATTCTTATTTAACAACTATCACAGTATATTGACTGATTTGTTGAACTTCCAACCTTGTAAGCATGTAACAATTATGACAACATAAAGCACTGACAAATAAGACTGGTGTAAACATTAATATGAAAGTCAGTAACAAATCACAAAAGCTAAAGTAGATTGCAGAAATATAAAAACAAGTCTGTTGCTTTACCACACTAATTTAGGTAATTCAAAGTCAATGTAATAAACATATGTAAACATGTGCACTGCACTTTTTAAACACTGTCTGTTAACTTTAGACCAGTGGTTCTCAAACTTTTTTGGTTGCGCCCCCCTCAGACTACCAAATAATTTCACTAAACATTATGTTTTTTTAATTTAAAAAACCTACAGGGAAAAAACACCTGCATCCCTTGAAACATTGAAAAATAGCATAGAGAGAATAACTTATTATTATTATTATTCTCTCTCTGTCATTTATTTATTTTTTGTGGGTTTCATGCTGTCCGATAAGGCATAGGACACACACAGGCTTTCCTCACCAACGACATTAAACACCGTGTCTACACCGGACGCGAGCGGCAAAATACAGTAGAACCCATTATAATCAGTGACGCTGTGTACACTGGATGCAGCGAAGCGTGACAAAACCCGACATTAAACTGATGCCTTGTTCTATTTATGACGTACTGACACGAATTTCAAATGATTTGCAACAGTCACTTTGTCGCGTCCAGTGTAGAGCTGTTGCGGCACGACGCGACAACTGTAGCGTCGGTATAGACACGGTGAGTGAAGCCGAGAGCAAGATATGCCTCGTCATATTTTCTGCATTTAGCTTTTAAATGACCAGCACCTGCCTGGGTCTGTGCGACTTCATCTATGGCTTTTCTCTTCCCTTTCACAAACCGACATTAACATTACGTTACGCCTGTGGCTGTATATATTTCTTTTCTGCTGATGGCCACGTTGACTTTAAAGCAGCGCTGCTTAGAGCTGATGGGGGGTAATCAAAGCACTGCGAGAGCTAGAAGAGAGCTGGACAACTCCTTAGGCTTCTCTCGAGCGCCGACTTTGAGCATACAACCGATCTGATCCTTTCCCCAAAGTCGACACACATCTTTACTCTCGCCTGTCAACATATTTATGTACACCACATAACCAAAAATGATCTTTAAAAATAGCATCACTGATCCCTTCTAAATGAACATGCGCGGAGCATCTAAAGGTGCATCTCAATAAGTTAGAATGTCGTGGAAAGTTCATTTATTTCAGTAATTCAAAACAAATTGTAAAACTTATGTAATACATTAGGAATGCACCAAGACTGAAGTCGTTTAAGGTCTGTGGTTTTAATTGTGAGATTTTGCTAACATTAACAAAACCACCAATTGACATCTCAACAAATAGAATCAGGGTGGCAGGCCAATAAGCTATCAACTCAAAAACACCTGCAGGTGTTTTGAGCCTTCAAAATGGTCTCTCAGTTTCACAATCATGGGGAAGACTTCTGATCCGACAGTTGTCCAGAAGACAATCATTGAACCCCTTCACAAGGAGGGTAAGCCACAAATCCTGCCAAAGAAGCTGTGTGCTGTCACAGAGTGCTGTATCCAAGCATGTAAACAGAAAGTTAAGTGGAAGGAAAAAGATGCACAACCAACAGAGAGAACTGCAGCCTTATGAGAATTGTCAAGCAAAATCGATTCAAGAATGAGTGAATTTCACAAGGAATGGACTGAGGCTGGGTTCAAGAGCCACCACACACAGACGTGTGTAGGAATTTGGCTACAGTTGTCGTATTCCTCTTGTTAAGCCACTCTGAACCACAGACAACGTCAGAGGCGTCTTACCTGGGCTAAGGCGAAGAAGAACTGGACTGTTGCCCAGTGGTCCAAAGTCTTCTTTCTAGATGAGAGCAAGTTTTGTATTTCATTTGGAAACCAAGGCTCTAGAGTCTGGAGGAAGGGTGGAGAAAATCATAGCCCAAGTTGCTTGAAGTCCAATGTTAAGTTTCCACAGTCTGTGATGATTGGGGGTGCAATGTCATCTGATGGTGTTGGTCCATTGTGTTTTTTGAAAACACGTCACTGCACCCATTTACCAAGAAAATTTGGAGCACTTTATGCTTCCTTCTGTGACCGCATTGAACAAAATGAAGAGACTTTAGATAGTTTTTATTTTGAAACCACGTTAGTCCGTTTTATTAATCAACAATATTGGCCTTATACCATTAATTTTAGGCTATCGTAACAGACCAGCATTACGTCGGGGTTCGTCTGTTTCGTTCGATCACGGGATAAAGGTACGTTGACGACGATATCTAGACATTAATTTTCGTTGCGAAGTAAACATACATAGAACCAACCAAACATCAAGGTCCAGCATAGGAGACTGTAATGCAGGAAACCACCTAACCTCGGTCAGGTGGAGAGATGGTGGGTACAGGGGAATTAGGAAGGTGAAGATATGGGCAGATGTAAGACCCCCCAAGGAAATGATTAGATACCAAGATACTCCTGATCGGAGAAAGCGCTTGACGCCTGTCTGGGATACATCTTAGGTCCTTGCCTACCCCTTGACCACGAGTTCTCCTACCCTAACACAGGGGGGGAGGGATCGCGAGCCGCAACACTACTCGTGCCGGTCTTGATCCTCGACCAAGACAGGCAGGACCCTGGTGGGGCGCTAAGAAGGGACATTCGGGAATGAAAGAATTGAAGGCGATGGGGGGAAAAAAAAATGGCCTTCGCCCCTGGAACTTCTCGATCACGTCTCAACGGATGGGTACCCAAAAAGTTGGAAGGCGGAAACCGGAGCGCGAGACGAAAGCCCTCTCTTTCACGGCCGATATTGCCAGGTTCACCACTAGATGTATCTCGTCACTACCATAGCCGACCATGGACTGACCCACCTAGAGAGTTGGATGATTCGTAGCACGGAGAGCGAGATACGTGGTGCGGCGCAACTTAGCTACCTCATCAGGAGAAAGGCACTCGCCTTTATCCGGGTCTTTCAGCAGGTCAGCCTGATATACCTGGAGCACCGCGTATGCGTTATGCCCTGCCTTCAAGTGAGATGTAATCTGAACGGGTCAGATGGCAAGGAGGGAGTTTAAAGAGAAGAATCCAACTCCATAAGAGACAGCTGCGACAGCGTCTTTTACAGGGGGCATTCTCATAGCCGTTTTCTGCACGCCGATGTTGGACACATCAATGCTTGGAATCGATGGATGCTGAGGAAGGACAACGGCCTCTTCATTCATTCCGACTCTGTATGCAGCAGGAAGAAGAAAAGTAAGGGTCACTGAGCTGGAGGGTTCAAGATAGCGCGTCATCGAGCGACATCGTGAGGCACTTCTGGCCACTTTACGGCAAGTAAGCTACCATGGCGCGATCCATAACTGCCAAAAGCTCTCATACGCAGGACTCAGCTAGTCTTCACCTCTACTCAGGACATTTACTGCTCTCCTGGGTGGCACGGCATTGCACACATTCTCGACACGCTTGTCGTGCTCGCCATAAGATGACTAGAGACGCTTACCACGGCAGGAAGGCATGCTTAAAACAAACAGGTCAGTGAAGACGAGAAGAGGATGATGTGTGCTCCCGGCGCCTATTCATACTATAGTCGCACCGGTAGGGACGTCATGGCTGTCGAAGGAACCGTGTTGTGGGTTGTATCACTTATACTTCGACAGCGGTCACAACTAGGCATTCCATACGAACACCTAGAGGACGCCAATCGAGTTCTTGAAGGGAAACTCATTTAACTCATTTCATAGCGTCAGTTTGTTGGTCAGTAATCTCCTATAATTAGGTTATCTTAAAATAGACATATGTTAAAAAAACTAGGCATATACCAATGTAAAATTATAAAAAGTATATCTTCTTTCTAAATCACTCCCAAACATAAGATTGTTGTTTAGCATAGTAGGTCATACATATCCCGTAATATTAGAATAAGTACCTCTTTGTTTCAAAATACTTACAGTATAAATGTTTTGTAATATTTCAGGTTGTTGCTCCTTTATTCCCTAAACGTCACATATTATTCCCCTATACCTACACGGAGGTACACTATAATTACAAAAAAGTTATGCTGTAAATTATGTTTACATACGCTGTAAATTGCAGGCTGTAAGCGTTACCGAAAATATATCACTTATAGTATTTCATGGATGTGTCATTTGATGTGTGCCAAAATGTACCCAAAGCAACATATTTTGCAGAAATGTGAGTCACATATTTCCAGTGAGCCTGGGTTGAATGCAGTATTCTTGTTTTCCACACTTTTGGTCTTGATTCAGCTTTATTCTACTGCTTCTTTCCCTCAATTACAGTTTTTTTTTTGTTGACTGACTTCCTCATTTATCCCTCCTAACTTGCTCTGTTCTGATACATGCTCTTCATCCCTTCATTCTTGTTCATAATTTTCTTCCAGTTTTTTTTTTAACCTTGCAGTATCCCTAGCATGCATGCTTAAAGAAGAGAAGTGTGGTGAAAAGAGTAAAAGAGAGAGGCTAGCACAGGCTAGCCCAAAAATACAAACATAAAATTAAATTAAAAAGTGAAGCATTCAGATCCATAAAACAGAGCAGCACAAGCACTTTAAAAACAATGAATCTTTATTAGTACATCTAAAATGTAACAATTTGTGTAGCAGAAACACATCGTAGAAGACCATTTCAGATGTGGCAAATGAAATAACTTTTAAAACATTGAATGTCTACAGCAACCTCTTTCATTTTAATTCTAAATTTCATATTGTAAGTGCAAGATTCAAAGAAGCAAACAAAATAATTAAAACAATATATAATTAACATATTTAAAAACAAACAAAAAATATGCTCTACTTTCTATGCAGAAATACCAAAAGAACAGAGGTAATATATCTAGCAAGATTGCATCAATTTCCACATTAAGGTCCACAGCAAAGGTTTGGTATGATTATAATGCTCATAACACTTGAGTTAAAGCTCAGCATTCACATTGTGGCCTGCAATGTTTAGTGAATAATGCTCTACAGCTCGAAGGTCACTAAACATATGCAATGTGGACATTAATACAAAGACCACAGATAATAAATAACATTCTTCTTCATTTTTGTCTCCATTTTCACTTTTGCATTGACTTTGCATTTAAAAGTTATTTTTTGATTGTCCCATAACCAGAAAGCATGAAATCTGTGCATAGATGTCAACAAAGAAATAAAGCATTAATCAATGACTCTTTAATGTGAATAAAATGTTTGGTTGTGTGAGATCCTCTATGATTACTTATATGACCTTCAAATCAATAATTTAGGAAAATCAAAGGCATTTAGAAGAGTAAACATGAAATTGTAAACCAAAAAGACATTTCTGAATGTAGGAAGAAACATTTATGGTTTGCCAACTTTGAGTTTGTTAACAGTGATTAAATCCAATAATTGACATTTCAATAAACAAATAAAAGCCATGCATTTTGCAAAAGCTGGCAACATTCTTATTTGCATATCAAGATGGTTTAGCAGACGTACTGTGCATAATGTGGCCCCATAAACACAGGCAAAAGTCATTAAACTCTATTGACCAATTTTCTAAACATGCTGTACTGAGCTTTAAAGCTGACGCATGTACTTTTTAATCCTAAAATCAATTCCCAGATTAACCCAGAAATGTCAGCATGAATTAAATGTCACCAAATGCCACATTACCCAGCAAGCCAGTTACTTTTTACAACATCTGTGAGTTGGAGGCGAGACTATCTGTTTGCTCAACCAATAGCAGAAGGGGTTCAAGAAACCTTTTTGAAAACTGCCTTTATTTTTGCAGTTGTGTTCGGTGACACTAGTGGAACAAAAATACACACAACTAGGATTTGATGCAGTTTTCCTTTTTCATTCTAATGAATCTTGGGCGTTTAGTTCTCTTTCGGAGTGTTATATTAATGATCGCATTATGTGCATACTACGATTTATTTGTTCATCTGATGGGCTTGAAACCCAGTTACACCCTACACACAGGTTTTTCAAGAGCAGCAGCCATTGCCGACAGAATGAGAGCTTTTCGGTAATGTAGAAGGAATGTCAGGTAGACCAGCAATCAATTATTGCCCTTTACATCAGACCATAAACAGGAACAAAAATAATCTACTTCTATGTGCTCAACCTGGGCACCCTTGTGAAAAAGAAGCACATTTTAGCATACTTTAAAAAAAATAGTACATATTGAAGAAATTTAATTTAAAAGAATATACTTATAAGCCAATTGCACTGTTTTTGGACACTTAATCACATTTGAACTGCAGTTAAATGAAAGGGTATTTGTGTACATTTATATTAAATGTAACAAGCCCGAAATTCAGAGCGCTTTTTTAACCCACTTAAGTACAGCATTATATGTAATTGCTTCTCTTGTCTATGAAGTGTGGTTAGAGTTTAATGCTCAATGTACTGAAAAGCATTTATGGTAAAACTATATATATATACTTAATGTGGTTTCGATTTAAACTTAATCAATATATTTGTGTAT
Organism: Sinocyclocheilus anophthalmus; assembly: GCA_018155175.1. Classification (NCBI taxonomy): domain Eukaryota; kingdom Metazoa; phylum Chordata; class Actinopteri; order Cypriniformes; family Cyprinidae; genus Sinocyclocheilus; species Sinocyclocheilus anophthalmus. The sequence goes on along the minus strand of JADLZN010009640.1, from coordinate 75,431 downwards.
ACATGTTTGTAATGTTTAAGTTACAATATAGCACATTTAAAATATATTACCTTGAAATGTAATATCAACTAAAACACACTACAGTTTAAATTATAATCAAGTACTTTATATTAAACTAAGACTTTTGATTTTAAATTACTACAAAGTGCACTTTTTAAAAGTGTACTAAAATGTATTAAGAAACACTCATGACAGTGGACTCGCTTAAGTGGTATTTTATTTCATTAATATTATATTATCTGCAAGTACTTTTAAAATGCACTTTTTAAGATTTGAAGTACACTAAAAGTGCACATTTAATAGAATTAAACACTTCTTTTTCACAAGGCCCAGATTCCAGCTCTCCGATATGATCATGCAAAATAGCATATTACTTTTTCATTCAAAATCAGAACTTTTCTTCAGCGCGGCCATGTTTCTCTCTCTAGCCGTACAGAGGTTTGGTTGAGCCGCAAAACTGTTGCGTTCTAAGCTCTTTGTTTTCTTATAAAAGCACGCAAAAGCTGGACATCTACATACTGTGACTTGAAGTTGAGCCCAGGTTTCTGTGCAGTGTGGGAAAACATGGCGATGGTCAGTTTGGAGGGAACAAACCCTCTCTGGCTTTGGCTTTCTCAGCCTAGCCCTCCCTGGGCAGGAAAGTCTCGACAGTCCATCAGGTCTTCCACAAGTCTACCTCTCAGCACTGATCTTGTATCGCAGGACGAAGTAGGCGATCAGACGGAGCGACACAAAGAAGATGCCTAATATAATGAAGTCCAGGTAGAGCTTTGCATCTTCAACATCCAGCTCCTTCAAAATGGCTTCTGACTTCTGGAAGTGGCATGTCTCATCTTTGTCGCAGTGCAGGTCTTCACGGTCAAGCCCGTAGATGGACAGAATGACTCCTTCAAAACCATATCTGAAAGGATTTAGAAGAAGACCACTTAAGATATACTGGGATCCTGTTTTGTCTGGAATACTTGATTCTGATTGGTCAAACGCAGCATTGTGTTGCAACTATTGTCAGATATTTCATATTTTAACCACTAAGTACATCTCCTGCATGGTTTCTACATAGTATCGTTTCTTTCATATCATCCTACAGCCTCTTTCTACTTGCAAAATAAAATCATTTAAATTTAGATCAATATCATGATCATTTATCATGATAAACCTTTTCTACACTGTACATTATATCTTACGTATTTAAAGACAACATATCACATTTGTAGCATATTTAATTTCCGTAACGAGATGGGTTTTCTAAGCAAAGTAGAATTCTTGTTCAGGAAATAATGTTATATTATCCATCAGAATGTGACTGGATTGTAAAGGAGTTAAACAGCCTTGTGATAAAGGCGTGAACTTAATTGCAGATTATATCGTATTAATAAAATAAAAGGCTACTAAGTCACTTTCATGACTGTTTCTTAACACACTTAAGCACATATTAAAAAGTACAAATAACTGTATTTAATATAATTTTGCAATGTTTTTAAGAAGTGAACTTTTTGTGTAGCTTGACATATCAAAGAACATGTAAAGTATTTGATTAGTGTTTTAACTGTTAGTGTCTTTTGTTAGTTTTTTAATATTACTTTTAAAGTTAATACATTTTAAATGTACTAAATTGAAAGTTCATCATTACAAATGTGTAATTATAAATATATTTAAAATACAAGTTTTAATACAGATTGTCAGTACATTCATCAGTAGACTTTAAATATAATTAAAAGAAAATAGAAGTAATTATGAAATTACTTGATTCTAATTGGATTGGCTGAGCCACGTTCGAAGCTGTCGTAAATTACTCTACAAACACACACCTTTGTTTACGTTTGTGTGTTGCTCGGCAAACACTTTGTTGCAACCACAACTGTTTCTGAAGAGCTACATTGTTTGGTGGAAGAATACTGTTTTTATTAATATCATTACACTTTTTTTGCTCTGTTTTATTTTGTGAAACCTTACTACGTATATGGAATAACCGTTTTATAAAAGCAATAAGCTCCGTGAAGCCGTGGTTTACAGTGAATTTATAACAGCTAAGGGGGTTTTAGCTCCGCTTCGCGTCGTGCCTAACAACGTCCCTTAGTTGTTATAAATTCACTGTAAACCACGGCTTCTTGGGGCTTATTGCTTTAATAAAGATGTACTGGAGTCTTCAGTGTGTAAAAAAATACCCATCTTAAACTATACATTTAATACATGGTAAATAAATAACATGTGTTTAAGTATCTGAAAACATTACATTAAGTTTGCACTTAAGTATTTTCTTTTCAAGTAGCCTATATTATTTCCATTATTAAATTTATCCCCCCTCCCCACAAGGGCACATAACATGCTCTAACATTGCTGGTCAATCATTTTTATTTCCTGTTGTCTTCAGGTATATATAATTCAAGTACAAATAATTTTGGATGATACATACTAAGGGTAATTGCTGTTCCTAATTTCAAATAATCCAGAAGAATGAATTGGGCGCATACAGTATCTTTCACAGCTCAATACTGAGTCTGAGCTATAATAAACATTTCCCGAGGTTGCTTTACCTGACATAGGAAATGTATGATATCCATTGGAGGTATTTTGGAATGGTGTCAAAACTGACAAAGAAACCTGAAAACAGCAGCACAGGGATGGCTGTCACAGGACCGACAAAAGTTGCTACCTGTCAAAGAAACACAATACTGCATCATTATATCAACATTAGGTAAAACACGCATTTTCAATTTATGGCATCGACATTTATTGATAATGAGGCAAATTGTTCACATAATATCAAGCATGTGACAGAACAATACGGGATGAGTCATAAACATATTTCTGTCATGACAACTCTTGGAGGGATTGGCAAGGTAATGTACATGACAATGTTAATGCATTTGGTCTTGGCGGAATAGATTTGCTACGCTGCTGCTGCTGCGGCAGAGCATGTACCGAGACTTGCTGCCAATGCATCCACAACATGCTGCTGTGAGCATGTAAGAAATACTGCTGCTGCAAATATAACATACATGAAATAACCCCCATATAGCATACATGAATCACCTCGTAGCAGATCTATACAGGTGGAGCTGGGGAAGGTGGAGGATTTCTGAAGTGCGCTGCAAAAACTGCTACAGCAAACAAAAGCCAGGTATTTGAATATTAAGCAGTAAGCTCATTGGCTACCGATACAGGAGAGAACCAATCAGCTGCCATGTGACAATGATGTCGCCAGGTCAGACTGAGTTAGACCTATCGGACTGCGCCATCTAGAGTTTAATGCCAGAACTCTGTATTGGGGTATTTACTTGTAATGACGTGGATGCTGCTCCTATCAACAGTCCCAGTGACTGTGCAACCAGTGACGTGAGTGTCCCTAAAGCCAGGAAAAGTATGAAACGAACTGCATCTGAAGGTTGAGATGTCATCCAGTACACTATACTGCAGTAGGCCACTGGGAACACGATCTGTGAGAAAGAAAAGATAGTTCAGTTTGATCCTTTTCTGAAAGTATTTTGAAGTATCTGTTTTAGAGAGAAGACTGACAATCTGAATATTCGTCCATAACATTCAATGTGTTGCGAATTTGATTAGTGACCTTGGAATTTATTACTTCATAAGTTGTTTTAATTCTTGAATTTATGATGAATAATAAACATATTTTTGTAAAATGTTATTTTTTTCAGGCTGAGAAAAAAAAAATCTCTTTTTCCACCTAATAGGAGAATTTTTCTGATTGGAGGATATTTCTGATTTCTGACCAAAGGCTGCTTATGTAATGTTGCAGCAGGATTTGTCTAAATTGGGTGAACAGTGATTTGACCTGAAAAGCAAATATGCTTCGAGCTCCAAGAACATGGTTATGCCATAACCATCTTAGTGTTCCCCCTTTTCTGATTTTGTTCTATTTTTAACCGGTTATGTTTCTGTACTCGGAGGAAACCCTGCTGTAAATCTTATTCTTATCCACTTTGTGAATCATCTTGTTGAGCACAACAACCAAGCATGCAACTATTCAGGAGGAAACCACACGTTTTCTTTTGTTCCATGTTACCTGAAACGGGATGTCCGCCATTGTTTTGGCCAAGTAGTATGCTTTTAGGCTGTACCAGTAATTTAGATGTTCTCTGAGAAAGACGCCCATCTCAAGAGGAACTAGAATAACAATCAGAAAGAACAGATGAGCAAGGATAGCATGTTATTATCAAGTTAGCAAAAGTGTGCATCATAAAGAATATAATGAACATTTGTTCACAAATTTTACAGACTCACAGGTGAGGACGGTGGGCATCAAAGCTGCGAACATGAGAAACAACATTGAGAAGAACAGGAACCCGGAATTGCTAAGGACCTTCTTGGCCTCGTTGCCGATGCCCAGGTATAAAAGACCAATTAGAATTCCAATCCCAAGATGAGACATGATGCGCAAATGTGTCAACACCTAAATGAAGAGAAATCATGTTCAAATCAAACCTACGGTCCTTCTGTTTTCACTTATATTCCCTCTTTCATGTGTCAGTCAGCACTGAATGGCTTCTGAATTGCATGCATAATTCATTATATTTAATATTTTTACTCACCATGGTGGAACACTAGACATATACATATATATATATATATATGTGTGAAGAGTTTATTTGCAAAAACAGATAACTCAGTTTTTTTTTTAGATTTTCAAAAATCATGTTTTTCATTATGTTATGTTTTTATTGTGTTTTATTGTGTTAGTTAGCTGTAATTATTAGTTATTTTTTAACCTAATCAAAACCCAACTGCAGTTTGATTGAGATTAATTAGAATGCACCGTGAAAAAACATGATTTTGGAACATTTTAAAAAAAACAAGCGTATTGTTTTTTGCAAATTAACCTTTATTTTATATACAGTGTGTACGGAAAGTATTTAGACCCCCTTAAATTTTTTACTCTTTGTTGTATTGCAGCCATTTGTTAAAATCATTTGTTAATTTTTTTTTCTCATTAATGTACGGACAGCACCCCATATTGACATAAAAACACATAATTGTTGACATTTTTGCTGATTTATTAAAAAAGAAAAACTGAAATAGCACATGGTCCTAAGTACTCAGACCCTTTGCTCAGTATTTAGTTGAAGCACACTTTTGATCTAATACAGCCATGAGTCTTTTTGGGAAAGATGCAACAAGTTTTTCACACCTGGATTTTGGGATCCTCTGCCATTCCTCCCTGCAGATCCTCTCAGTTCTGTCAGGTTGGATGGTAAACTTTGGTGGTCAGCCATTTTTAGGTCTCTCCAGAGAGACTCAATTGGGTTTAAGTCAGGGCTCTGGATGGGCCATTCAAGAACAGTCACAGAGTGTTTGTGAAGCCACTCCTTCGTTATTTTAAATGTGTGCTTATGGTCATTGTCTTGTTGGAAGGTAAACCTTCGGCCCAGTCTGAGGTCCTGAGCACTCTGGAGAAGGTTTTCGTCCAGGATATCCCTGTACTTGGCCGCATTCATCTTTCCCTTGATTGCAACCAGTCGTTGTCCCTGCAGCTGAAAAACACCCCCACAGCATGATGCTGCCACCACCATGCTTCACTGTTGGGACTGTATTAGACAGGTGACGAACAGTGCCTGGTTTTCTCCACACATACCGCTTAGAAGTAAGGCCAAAAAGTTCTCATCAGACCAGATAATCTTATTTCTCACCATATTGGAGTCCTTCAGGTGTTTTTTAGCAAACTTTCACGTGTCTTGCACTGAGGAGAGGCTTCCGTCGGGCCACTTGGCCATAAAGCCCCGACTGGTGGAGGGCTGCAGTGATGGTTGACTTTCTACAACTTTCTCCCATCTCCCGACTGCATCTCTGGAGCTCAGCCACAGTGATCTTTGGGTTCTTCTTTACCTCTCAAACCAAGGCTCTTCTCCCCCGATAGCTAAATTTGGCCGGAACGGCCAGCTCTAGGAAGGGTTCTGGTCATCCCAAACGTCTTCCATTTATGGATTATGGAGGTCACTGTGCTCTTAGGAACCTTAAGTGTAGCAGAATTTTTTTTGTAACCTTGGCTATATCTGTGCCTTGCCACAATTCTGTCTTGAGCTCTTCAGGCAGTTCCTTTGACATCATGATCCTCATTTGCTCTGACATGCACTGTGAAATGTAAGGTCTTATATAGACAGGTGTGTGACTTTCCTAATCAAGTCAAATCAGTATAATCAAACACAGCTGGACTCAAATGAAGGTGTAGAACCATCTCAAGGATGATCAGAAGAAATGGACAGCCCTTGAGTTAAATATATGAGTGTCACAGCAAGGGTCTGAATACTTAGGACCATGTGATATTTCATTTTTTCTTTTTAATAAATCTGCAAAATGTCAACAATGCTGTGTTTTTCAGTCAATATGGGGTGCTGTTTGTACATTAATAAGGAAAAAAAATTTACTTAAATGATTTTAGCAAATCGCTGCAATATAACAAAGAGTGAAAAACTTAAGGGGGTCTGAATACTTTCCGTACCCACTGTTATATCTCTAGATATTATATATATATATTAACTCAATTATTATATATATAGAATATATCTAATATCTCTTGAACAAATCCATTTAATCAGGACCTAATACTAATATTAAAAAGTAATTATGATCATTATATTACTATATGATAAGCTTAACGTCTGTTTTTGTTGCATAACATCTGATGATATTTATGGCATATTTGGCTTTGCTGTGTGTGTTACTAAACTTCCCCACAAGGTGGCAGTGCTGCTTACCGAATCTCTCATGATGCTGAGAAAAGTTCTCTTGAAAAGGATGCAAAACTGAGTCAGGCAGCTGGCAGAAAAACTATGGCAACCCTCTGAAGATGAAGTGTCCTAAAGAAAACAGGTTCAATTACATTTATTGACTGTCAGAAAAAAAAGAACACCTTTGTAACCTTCTTTACCCCACATTAGTACCTCAGAGTAGTAATATGTATTCATAAGGTAGTAATATGTAATCTTTTGCTACTTTTATGAAATGTTTAGGGGTAAAGAAGGTACAAAGGTACTGCCCCAGTGACAAGCTGTTGTATCCATAAAGATAGAATTTTTGCACTTTCTTTTCTAAAATAAAAGTGTTGCATAGAGATTCTGCAGATCTCATATGACATGTTACATAAAGACTTTATGTATTTCTACATACCTCATCAGAAGGTCTGTGCCACAGGAAGGGATTATGGACCCCATTACCATTCATTTCACTTTTGTAGTCTTTCTCACACTTGCACTCCTGAACGGCCTTCACCAGCCGAGCCGTCTGGTCACCGTACTCACCAGAGGCCACCTCCATTACTGAAGAAATGAATAAAAACTCTCTCAGAGTAGCTCAAAAAGACACCTGTACTGAGAATATAGATGTGTATTATTTTCACTCTCTCTATTACTCTCACTATATTATTAATGTATGTATAGATAGCGTACAAAAAGAACATTTTGCATTTGTCAGTGGTGAGTGAACTGGTAAAACTCGCAGCACAGTTGTTTTTAAACGCTGATAATAAATAAGCAATGTTTCTTGAGCAGCAGATCAGCATATTAGAATGATTTCTGAAGGATCATGTGACTCTGAAGACTGAGTAATGATGCTGAAAATACAGCTTTGATCACAGAAATAAATTCTATTTTTATATGTATTACAATGGAAAACAGTTATTTTAAAATTTTATAAAATTTCACAATATTATACTGTTTTTTTATTGCATTTTCAGTCAAATAAATGCAGCTTTGGTGAACAAGAGAACATATAAAAACAAAAAAAGAATTTTACTGACTCAAAACTTTTATGAAATCTTTTATAACTTCACAGACTGCAAATATTCAAGGGAACAACAGTAAATAATACTAATAATAAATTATTTCAGTGATTTCCAATTTGATTTTCTTCAACTTTTGAAGCAAAACTCCTGCAATTCCTGGTTTTTTCTTTTTTATAGGCATTGGGTCGGTGTGGGTGTGTGTGTTTGGGTGTGTGTGTGTGTGTGTGTGTGGTGTGTGTGGTGTGGCCTATTAACCATATTATGGAAGACAGAGTGGTACCCAAGTGTGCTAACCTGACAAATCTTTTTTTTTTTTTTTTTTTACAAATGAGGACATCTCCCTTCGGGGCTGTCTCATTTGAAAAAATGGTATAAAAATAAAGTAAACAAGGTTTTTTTTAAATTGTAAAAATGCAGACCGTTTCCTATAAGGGGTAGGGTTGGTGTAGGGCAATAGAAAATACAGTATGTACAGTATAAAAACCATTATGTGTTAGTGTGTGTGTGTGTGTGTGTGTGTGTGTGTGTGTGTTCGGTGTGTGGTGTTAATGTTGGACGCTGTGTACTGAGAGGCATATTTTTATCACTGAAGTCTGCGGGGTTGTGATAGGTGGGACAGTTGAGTCCCAGTTCTCTGAGATATGGGATTAAGCTTGAAACTCTTCCTCTGTAAATACACTGGCCTTGACTGAGGACATACAGCTGGGGGAAAAAAACATCAAGAATGAGGTGTAGGAGACAGCATTTCACATAACAGCATGTATTTAAAAATATTCAAGTATAAATGTAAAATCATGATCACCTTATTGAAGAGTTCAAACACTTTAGCACTGGGCTGGTGAATCGTGCATATGACAGTTCGACCACCCTGAGCAAGAGCCTTCATCAGAGACACCACCTGGAAGCAGGATGAACTGTCCAGCCCACTTCAGAGAGAAAAAAACACAGAAAATTATATTATATTATTTGTAGTATATAACAATATTGCATTATTACTATGGTGCTGCTCAAGTGTGTTTATCAGTGGGCCAGACAAGGTTAAAGAGATGAGATTAGATTGTAATCTTGACCTATCTCTATCAAGGCCATATTAATTATTACAGATGACAGAGACACTGCTGGATAAAGTGGAAGACTAAGTGTCTATCTTAAAGGACAGGATGAGGCTGTAGCCTTCAAAACACCATAACATCACTGCACATGCTGCACACAAGCTTCTGATAGGATGCTCAGCTAATGTATTCCTTTGAGGCATGAAAGTGTCCTATTTAACTCTGTGACATCATATTAACGATAACGGTACTGCTCTTATGCAACCCAAGAAGCTAGCCAAAGCCACATGGCTTTGACTTCCATGAAGGAGAACCTGTTTATCCTTGGATAAGCATGGTAATAGTATAAATGCAATTTACGAAAGGATCATTTTATGTCAAAATGAATTTAGTTTGCCGCTCTCCAGAGAATCAGAGAATCGTTTTTGTTCTTAGCAGGCAATCCCACAGAGGAATGAAGAGCTTAACAGAGCCCATAGAGACCAGGTCTCAACTGTCCAACAGTATCCCAACTGGGCAAAGCCTGTAAGTGAATATGCAATTAAACTGCATTCACAAGGACGTAACAGAGAAACCTCATGGGCAAGAGATATATTTGGATCAGAAACATCACTTATAGTCCGCCTCATAGCCATGCATTTCATAATGCTCACGTGCAAAGTTGTAAATAAGCCAAAGATTACGATTACAAAATTCACTAGCAGATTCTGAGTGAAAACTGTAAATCCTACACCATTTTTCTTAAGTATGGAGGAGGCTCACCTTGTGGGCTCATCAAAGAACATGACGGGTGGGTTGTTGACAAGCTCCAGAGCGATGGCCAAACGCTTCCTCTGACCCCCAGACAGGTTGGATGTGCGTGTTTTGGCACATTCTAACAAACCGAGAGCAGTCAGGATTTCACGAACCTACAACAACAGCACGTATGCATCATTATGCACTGGAATAAGGACAGCACATGCCCATAGATATCTACACTACCGTTCAAACCTTTGTGGTTGGTACAATTTTTTAGTATTTTTGGAGAAAAATGTCTCTTATGATATTGAAGGCTGCATTTATTTGATAAAAAAAAACAGAAATATGTAAAGAAAAAAGTGAAATATTATTAGTATTTAAAATAACTGTTTTCTATTTCAATGCATTTTAAAATGTAATTTATTCCTGTGATGCAAAGCTGAATTTTACTCCAGTCTTCAGTGTCACAAACATTATCATTGTCAGTGTCGAAAAGAGTTGTGCTGCTTAACATTTTTGTGAAAACCATGATAATTCAGAAGAACATAATTTATTTGAAACTGAATTTTGACAATGTACTAGTAGTCCTTACTGTCACTTTAGATCAGTATAATGCATAATGTATTATTTTCTTTAAAAAAATAAAAAAAGAACATTCTGACCCCAAATGTTTGAGCGGTAGTGTACTTGTTTACTGTGATTTCAATAATTAGGACATGCAGGTCAAGTAATGTTTAAAGCACCCACGGCTGATCTTTACCATAAGTCCCAGAGATTAGGCCATTCATACATAACGGTTGGGAAGCTTCACACGCCTCTCACTTACCATTTCACGTCTGCCTTCATCCTTTTCCTGGAGTTTGAGATTAGCTGATACCTGAGCAGGGAGAGTGAGCGATTTAGATCATGATGAGCATCAGAGGTACAGCTAAAGCTAACAGAGGGATTTGCATGAACTCAACAACACAACAACAACTGCAATTACATGAGACATATTCCTGTGAAACTAGCAGTGAAAGCTGATTACATGTTTTCTGTTTGTGTATGTTATATTTACCATGAGGTAATGTGCATGGTATTAATGTGTTTTTCTTGGCTACATATAAAGCTTATACACAAGCTATATGCAACAAGGGCTCCAAAGCAAATTATTTTAAGCACTTTGGGTGATTTGTACTATACTACTGAAAGCGAATACTCATACTTTTAAACAATAACATTAGCCCATTTCCCACAGCACCACCAGTAAATTACTGTAAAATTACCAGAATGACTTTACCGGTAAATTAAAAAAATGTGCCGTTTACACATGCAACGGCATTCCGTCTTTTATCCGGTAAGGCATCATTCAGAATCAGAATCAGAATGAGCTTTATTGCCAGGTATGTTTACACATACGAGGAATTTGTTTTCGTGACAGAAGCTTCCACAGTGTAACAGAATGACAGTGACAGAACAAAAAACACAGATAATAAAAATAAAAATAGAACAAGTAAATAAGGAATAAAAATATAAATTGACAATTGTGTGTGCAGGTATTTTACAATAGACAGTTTTGTATGTACATTTATATTATGTGCAAATTTGAGGTGTAGTCTGAGTATGAGTGTTAGATAAATAAGTGTATGAGTGAATAAATAGTGTGTGTTCCACGGTTATTGTCAAGTGTTCATGAGATGGATGGCCAGGGGGAAGAAATTGTTCCTGTGTCTGGCCGTTCTGGTGTTCAGAGCTCTGTAGCGTCGACCAGATTTCAACAGTTCAAAGAGGGAGTGTGCTGATGTGAGGGGTCCAGAGTGATTCTGCCAGCCCTGTTGCTCACTCTGGATGAGTACAGTTCTTGGAGAGTGGGGAGGGTTGTACAAGTGATTCGCTCAGCAGTCCGGACTATTCTCTGCAATCTTCTAACTTCAGTTTTGTTAGCTGAGCTGAACCAGACAGTTATAAAATTGCAGAGGACAGATTCTATGATGGCGGAGTAGAACTTTTTCAGCAGCTCCTGTGGCAGGTTGAGCTTCCTCAGCTGGCGAAGGAAGTACAGCCTCTGCTGGGCCTTTTTCACAATGGAGTCAATGTGAGTGTCCCACTTTAGGTCCTGAGAGATTGTGGTGCCCAGGAACCTGAATGACTCCACTGCAGTCACAGTGCTGTCCATGATGGTGAGTGGGGGGAGTGCAGGGGGGTTTCTCCTGATGTCCACGGTCATCTCCACAGTTTTGATCGTGTTGAGCTCCAGGTTGTTGAGACTGCACAAGACAGCCAGCTGCTCGACCTCCTGTCTGTAAGCAGTCTCGTCTCCATCCTTGATGAGGCCGATTACTGTAGTGTCGTCTGCGAACTTCAGTAGCTTGACAGAGGGGTCAGTAGATTTGCAGTCGTTGGTGTACAGGGATAAGAGCAGTGGGGAGAGAACACAACCTTGAGGAGCTCCAGTGCTGATCGTATGGGTGTTGGATGTGTATTTTCCCAGCCTCACTCGCTGCTGCCTGTCTGTCAGGAAGCTGATGATCCACAGACGGAGGTGGGCATGGAGAGCTGAGTTAGTTTGGGCAGGAGGAGGTTTGGGTTGATAGTGTTAAAGGCCGAGCTGAAGTCCACGAACAGGATACTCACATAAGCCCTGGTCTGTCTAAATGTTTTCAGAACAACTGCATCCCCATGTTTACTGTAAAAAAAAAAAAAAAAACATCGTCCACCGACCACCGACATGTTTGCTCTGTATGCAAACTGAAGAGGATCCAGCAAGGGTCCAGTGATGTCATTCAGGTGGGCCAGCACCAGTTTTTCAAAAGACTTCATGACCACAGACGTTAGAGCCACAGGTCTGTAGTCATTAACACATTCACACATCGGTTTCAAATTACCAGTAAATTATGTGACATCATTAACCAGAAATGACCCAAACGTCTGTGCTTCCCGGTGTTGTGTTTGTGAACATGGAGTGGTATATGAGGTCAGTGTTGATGTTGATGTTTTCATTTTTGTGTCAAACGTTCACATTAATGCAGCTGCTTTTGGCCCGGTGACATTGTATTAGACGACTTCAAACCAAACTACACAGCGCGGAGTAAATTAGTCATCTGTCAGAATGTTATGATTGAATTTTGAATTTCAACGGCTCTGGATTGGCCCAGAGTAGACGTCTTATGCCACTTTGTTCTGAATTCGTACATGCTCATACCGGTTCTCTTCATTCTGCGTACACACAGCATCATTCCAGCAATTTACTGGTAATGTTACAACTTCTCATACCGGTAAATTGCCGGAACGAATTTACCGGATTTTTTAAAAAGGGCCTGTTCACGGATGATCTCTTAATGGTAATTTACGGTAATTTTCCAGTAAAGTCTGTATGTGTGAAATGGGCTATTTGCAATCATGTTTACACATTGCCTCCGAAACTTTCGTCCATCATAAAAAATAATTCAGATCGTGTTAAATTTTCTGTGTTTTTCGCATCCGTAGCAAACATTATTTTTTATTTTTTAGGACTGCAAAGACCTATACAGTACCTACCCTTGTGAAAAGAAGTGTGCTTAATTGTATTGACTGATACATTGGGAGCTACTCTAACGATCTATGTCTGTTTTACGAAGTTTTGTTTATCCCTGTTCCCATTTTGCCTGTGTTCCTGGTCATTAGTGGTTCCTACCTAATTACGCACCTGTTTCAGTTCTAGCTGATTACTTCAGTCTGTGTATTTAAAGAGGGGGTAAGCGATTTTTCAAAAACGCTTTAGAAAACTGATTTGGGCCGACTAGCAAAACAAACTTGTAGCCAATCAGCAGTAATGGGCGTGTCTACTCATGATGTGGAGGAGAGAGAGCTCAGTGCACAGGACGGACATTAGCGAGCCGAGCGACAGAAAGATAGCGATGGCAGATAAAAAACAAAAGAGGAAAACCTCTGCGAAACAAACGAAGGCTTAAGGCAATAAGGCAAGAAGTAGGACCCGTGTAAATATCAGATCAGCTTTCCAGCGCTGGAGAGAACTCAAAGAGCGGAAGGCCTGCGATCGGATGCCGAGGTTGCTTTGTTTCTTCTCGATAGTGAGTAACACTCTGTCTGCGCCGCAACAGCTAAATTCTGGCTAGTACACTGGACGCGACAAAGCGACCGTTGAAAATACGTGTCAATACTCATAATAGAACGCAGCACAGTTTTCCTATCTTCGGGCTTTGTCGTTTCGTGCCGCGCCGCAATCCAGTGTAGACCCATAGATTGTATATATATCTATGGTGTGACAGAATCACTGATTCTAATTAGTTCTATAGTTTTTTGTCCGCGCCGTTCCACTCACGTCCGTAGACACAGTGTAACTTTGGTTTTGCTTTGTTGCACAGAACTAATCATTGCCTGAGTTGCGTACGTACGTGTGGGGTGGAGCTATCAAAATAGGGGCGAGACCCTTTTGGGGTAGGGGCGTGTTTGTTTTGGTGATTTCAAATGTCAACATTGGCTACCAGAAATCGCTTAACCCACCTTTACGCCCTTGGTTCTCTTGTTCAGGTCGATATTATCTCGTTATACATTACTGCACGAAGTAGGGGTGCTGATGGTGCTGCAGCACCCCTGCCGTGTACCAAGAAAAGGATGAGGGGGGCTGGGGGTGCGGTGTTAAAAATAAATAAATGAGAATTTTGTAACAAAAAAATAAAACTTTATTCATTAAAATTAATAGAAAAAAGAAGCCTAAGCCTACAATGACAATAAGCAACAGTAAAACATGGATTAAGTTGAATCGAATTAATTCTGAAAGACGTTTCAACTTAAACTGACTTAGGAAGTCATTTGTTGCCATAACTTTTTGATCATATTATTACCTGTAACATGTGTGTGCCGTACCCAAATCAAGAATTAACGCCCATTTCTACAGCCATTGCAAAGATACAGCAGAGAAAGATCGAGAGCGTCTATTTACCTCAGCAGCAACTATTCTCGCATCTGCAGCGCTTATTTTGATCTTTAACATTAGATCTTTCCGATTCTTGGAACAAAATTAATGCTTAAGGTTGATTCAGTATTACTCTTAATGTCCTACACACAACATCAGCAATACTACAATGACAATATTAAACATAAAACTTTTATTAACAGAACGAATAAGACATACCCGCGTTGTAACAAATACAGTGGGGCAAAAAAGTATTTAGTCAGCCACCAATTGTGCAAGTTCTCCCACTTAAAAAGATGAGAGAGGCCTGTAATTTTCATCATAGGTATACCTCAACTATGAGAGACAAAATGAGAAAAAAAAATCCAGAAAATCACATTGTAGGATTTTTAAAGAATTAATTGGTAAATTCCTCGGTAAAATAAGTATTTGGTCACCTACAAACAAGCAAGATTTCTGGCTCTCACAGACCTGTAACTTCTTCTTTAGGAGGCTCCTCTGTCCTCCACTGGTTACCTGTATTAATGGCATCTGTTTGAACTTGTTATCAGTATAAAAGACACCTGTCCACAACCTCAAACAGTCACACTCCAAACTCCACCATGGCCAAGACCAAATAGCTGTCAAAGAACACCAGAAACAAATTTGTAGACCTGCACCAGGCTGGGAAGGCTGAATCTGCAATTGGTAAGCAGCTTGGTGTGAAGAAATCTACTGTGGGAGCAATTATTAGAAAATGTAAGACATACAAGACCACTGATAATCTTTCTCGATCTGGGGCTCCACGCAAGATCCCACCCCGTGGGGTCAAAATGATCACAAGAACTGGGAGCAAAAATCCCAGAACCACGCGGGGGGACCTAGTGAATGACCTGCATAGAGCTGGGACCAAAGTAACAAAGGCGACCATCAGTAACACACTGCGCCGCCAGGACTCAAATCCTGCAGTGCCAGACGTGTCCCCCTGCTTAAGCCAGTACATGTCCATGCCCGTCTGAAGTTTGCTAGAGAGCATTTGGTGATCCAGAAGAGGATTGGGAGAATGTCTTATGGTCAGATGAAACCAAAATATAATTTTTTTGTAAAAACTCAACTTGTCGTGTTTGGTGGAGAAAGAATGCTGATTTGCATCCAAAGAACACCATACCTACTGTGAAGCATGGGGTGGAAACATCATGCTTTGGGGTGCTTTTCTGCAAAGGGGACAGGACGACTGATCCGTATTGATGGGAGGATGGATGGGGCCATGTATTGTGAGATTTTGTGTGAAAACCTCCTTCCATCAGCAAGGCATTGAAGATGAAACGTGGCTGGGACTTTCAGCATGACAATGATCCACCCACCGCCCGGGGAACGAAGGAGTGGCTTCGTAAGAAGCTTTTCAAGGTCCTGGAGTGGCCTAGCCATTCTCCAGATCTCAACCCCATAGAAAATCTTTGGAGGGAGTTGAAAATCCGTTTTGCCAGCGACAGCCCCAAAACATTACTGCTCTAGAGGGGATCTGCATGGAGGAATGGGCCAAAATACCAGCAACATTGTGTGTGAAAACCTTGTGAAGACTTATAGAAAATGTTTGACCTCTGTCATTGCCAGCAAAGGGTATTTAACAAAGTATTGAGATAAAATTTTGTTATTGCCCAAATACTTATTTTCCACCATAATTTACCAATTAATTCTTTAAAAAGCCTACAATGTGATTTTCTGGATTTTTTTTCTCATTTTGTCTCTCATAGTTGAGGTATACCTATGTTGAAAATTACAGGCCTCTCTCATTTTTTTTAAGTGGGAGAACTTGCACAATTGGGGGCTGACTAAATACTTTTTTCCCCCCACTGTAAAATAAAAGGGTTTTGATTTCCCCCTTCGTCAACGAATGGCTTATTTGGCTCATGTATTATTATTATTATTATTAATAAATAAGAAAAAAGGCTATACATAAAACAGTACAATGTACAAATTCCTTCAAATTAAACTTTGAACTTTTATTAACAATATGAATAAGGGAAATATGTTTTACCCGCATTGTAACAAATAAATAAACGGTCTTTGGATTTCCCCTTTCATTAAAACGATCGTAGTCTGTGGTTCATTATTAGCCTATTAATTAAACATCAGCCATAAAATAGTACAATGGCAAATTCGCATAGGCCTATATTAAACATCTTTTATTAACAAAATGAATAAGACGGATATAGCCTACTTGCGTTGTAACCCAAATAAATAAGGTATTTTCCCTCTTTTAAAACAAACTCTCCCGCGTTCTATGCGTTATATGTGGTTGAGTTTTTTTCCCCCCTGTTCCTATTGGATTTAATTATTAAAAGAATAAGTTTCCTGGATACTCTATCGTCGTGTGCTTCATTAGCCACTGTTGTGTGTCACTAATGCAGCTCAGTGATATTATTTCAGCAGACACGCACCATCATGGCTTCCTGTACGGTGAGGTGTGGCAGTAACATGTCGTCCTGCATGATGTAGCAGGACACTTTCCTGAAAGATCGCAGATCTCTGGGCTGCCCGTTAATCAGGATCTCCCCCTTCATGCCTGTTTCCCTGTGTGACAAAGCACATGCTCAGATATACTGTCCTTCGAAACATTATCAAATGTATGACCACTGTTTCCTGATAAATGATCATGATATCCCACACATTTCAAGTAACTGCTGTATTCAATTACATTCAACTCTATATCCTTAATGAAAAATACATATACTAAAATGCATTTAAAATGCATTTATTTTATGCTTTTATATTTATGTACGGTTACTCTTTATTTTAAGGTGTCCTTGTTACAGTGTAGGTACTGAGTAATAATAATTAACTACATTAAGGTTTGGCTTAGGGTTACTTGCATGTAATTATGCATAATGTATTGTTATTACATAGGCCCATACATGTGAACGGTAACAAGGACACCTTAAAATAAAGTGTTACCTTATGTACGTAATAAAAATACCCTGTAATTGTACTTTTGGTATACTTAAAGTCCGCTAAATTGGAACAACTAATTTTGTGCTTAATGCAATTTAATTGTGCAGAAGTATTGCTGAAGTCCAACTAACGATAGAAGATTTGATTGTACTAAAGTGGAACTATTGCAAGTATACTTTAGATACACTTTACAAATCTTGCATTTAAAGATCTTTATTATTCAAAGATCATACGATCCTCATCAATAGTGACAATAAAACACATTTTAGCCTTAATATTAAGAAATGTGCATTGTGCACAAGTAATTATTATTTTTATATCAGTAAGTCTCGAGCGATACGTCAGTAAATATGTTAATAGATTTGAATTCTACTTAGTATGAAATAAATGTGTTTTAAATATGACTTTTTTTTACTAGATAGAAGGCACTACTAGAAGCATCATATTAAAAGTAACCGCTAAATCTTTCAGATTGCTTCAGGCATTCTTCATTTGTAAACTGCTTTGCATAAAAGTGTCCACAAAACGAATACATTTAAATAAATAATGAAAAGCTTCCAGGAGATGAACAAAGGAGGCAAATGTATGGGGGGGGAGGGGGGAGGGGGGGGGGGGGGGAAGGGGGGGGGGGGGGGGGGGGAAAAAAAAAGGGGGGGGGGGGGGAAAGGGGGGGGGGGGGGGGGGGGGGGGGGGGGGGGGGGGGAGGCGATGGCTGTGCTGGATATGTCGAGTACATAACTGTTTAGTGATTGGTGGCAAATTCGGTGCCCCACTGACAGTTGTGATTACAGATGGGTCTTCATACAAACGTCACACCAATTCACCGAAATGTAAAATAGTTAGTGCCACATGAATCATGTTAGATGCAGTATTTTATGGTCATACTAACCTATAACCTGCTAGAATGTTCATTAAGGTAGACTTCCCGGCCCCTGAGGGTCCCATGATGGCCACCAAAGCACCGCTGGTGAAGTTCCCAGAGATCCCTTTCAGAAGGGTCTTGTAACCTGACACAAGGTGGAACAGAAAAAGCAGTGCCCCCTGTGAGAAACCTTCCACAGTCTGGACAATAAGCACAATGAACAACCCGAGCCGTCCTGCACAATTGTATAATGGTCAAATTCTCCTCCTTACATAATGGTCGGTCTGTGATTGGAGGTGAAAAGGGGTATTTATTTGTTCACCACTGGGTTTCTGAAATTTTCCAGGTGAGTGAACCTGTTTGCCAGTGTGCGTATCTTTAGATAAACCCTGTTATTTCCTCTAACTGACCTTTTTGCTTCTAACTTTCAAAGAATAAACAGCTGATGCTATAACGCTTTCTCCGATATCCATCAATTTTCTTTTGTCAAGATGTATAATGCATTCTTCACCACCTTACAGCTTTGTGTGCAGATTTGTAAGCATCTGAACATTTTTAGGTTCCTGATTAATGTACACTAGACTCAAAGAGTATTTGACACTTAAGGTCTACTTAAAATATATGAATTTTATTAGCCCATTGGTTCAATTTTGTTGCATTAGACTACACGATGACTGAAAATCAGGATATGTCGTCACATTATATTGCTTTGTCACAATGGGAAAAAATGACCTTTTGACACAAATATAATATACAAAATCATTCATGAAACTGAATGTGGTAACTTTTCCCAACAAAAATAAATAAAATGTGACAACCTGAGATGTTTCAAAACAATATGCAACATTTTGCTGGAAGACAAGTATTTGGATAAATGCAACTTCAAATTTGAAAGTTTCTGACATATAGCAAAATACCTTTCCAAGCAAGTCAGTACAATCACTGTCCATCTTGAAAATGCACTCAACAGCTATATTCCATCAAGCAAGTACGCTTTCTATTAAACTGTATAGGAAAATACCTCAATCTAAAAACAAAACTGCCTGCCAAACTCACATTTTAATTTCAAATGAGCAATAAAGCTAAAAATGTAGAGTAAATGCTGAGTGCAACTTTTAACAGCAGATGCACTGACGCTGAGAGCAAGAACTGTTGTAAAGACCAGGCATTGACTTCGCCGATTGGTGACTGGCTTTTTCATTTGGAAGTCAAAACTTAACTACTGCAACTGCCATATTGAGTGTTCCAATTTCCCACTTAATTATAGGTAACTTTAAAGCACATTTTCAATGTTTTAATAATCTTCTGTCATGCTTTAAAGAAGTACACTTATTTTTATGTGTTGTCTAACATACATCTAAAGTTAATCTATTTTAAGCATACTGTACAGAAATTGCATAAATACACGACACACAAGTTTTAACAGAATAGACATTTGAGTAAATTTTAGTTTACTGTAAATGTTTGTCATCACATTTAGCAGCACACTCCAACCATATTTAAAAACACAATAAGAGTAATTATGCAAATACATATAAAGATACACTTAAGTCCTACTTAAGTGGGTCAAAAAATTCCAGAGTTTCTGGCTGAACCTAGATGGCGCAGTCCGATAGGTCTAGCTCAATCTGTCCAGGCGACATCATTGTCACATGGCACAGCTGATTGGTTGTCTCCTGTATCGGTAGCCAATGAGCTCGCTGCTCAATATTCAAATACCTGGCTTTTGTTTGCTGTAGCAGTTGTCAGCGCACTTCAGAAACCCTCCACCTTCCCCAGCTCCACCTGTATAGATCTGCTACGGGGTGATTCCTGTACACTATATGGGGGTTATTTCATATATGTTATATATGCAGCAGCAGTATTTCTTACATGCTCACAGCAGCATGTTGTGGATGTATTGGCAGTAGCAAGTCGAGCAACTTGATCTGTCGCAGCAGCAGCATAGCAGATCTATTCCGCCAAGACTAAACACATTAACATTGTCATGCACATTAACATGCCAATCCCTCCGAGAGTTGTCATGACAGAACTTTAGTTCAGCTCATTCCAATTAGCATGTAAATTATAATACATTTTCAAATTAACATGCGATTAAGTGTCCAAAAACACTACTTAAGTATATTCTTTTAAAGTACTCTTTTTAAAAGTATATGCTAAAATAGCTTTTTTTTTCCACAGGGTTATATGGTCTCTCTTGTTCAGTATATAAAGTGCGATAGGACAGTTTGGAAATGATAACAGTATAGCACTATTAACTTTGCCCTCAATAAACTCCTAATTTGCTGCTTGTTGATAGTAGGCAAGATACTGTAGGTAAGCGACTAGTTAACAGTAAATAGTGTTCCGTAATCTAAAGTGCTAACATGATAACTCATGCTTTTATGCAGCAAAAAGTGGACATCAACAGGATGAACGATTATAACCTGTTATTTATCCAGTAGCTGAAGCTGAGATGCTAATCCATTTGATAGCAGTGGCTGCCAGCTTAATTGGATTGTGCTTACAATCCATCAGAGCAATACACAAATACCTCTGACCTTCCCCGTCCTCTTTTAGTGCAGGATCCCAGAGCTTCTCCCTCTGATTGTGCACTATAGTAACCCCCAAAATACAGAAAGGTGCATCACACTGTTTCTGAAGTGGTACAGTCTCTAGGTGAAGCCAACTGGTTAGCAAATATCGGCAGGATGATTTTGCTTAGTGCACCTGATGTGCAGCATGTGACAGAAGAGAGAGCTATTCCTGGCCATGAGGAACGCCGAGGTTACTTTGAGTCATGATCAAGCGTGCAAGAAATCGAAGTACTATAGAACACCATGCTGTGGTACTACATTTTGGTTTCTGTGCACCACCACAGTAGGGTAAAAAAAAAAAATTCTCTGTTACTCTTATACTCATGTTGCACTGGGTTAAATCAGATGAGGCATACGTTATGCTCCTTAACAACATTCAAATCGCTTGGCAAACACAAATTTGTCCCCTGGGGTTAAATGTAAGTTTGACCAGTAGTCAAATGAAGCGCCTACACACTTTCACATCCTACACAACCAAATCACCAGCAATGTACTTAACATTCATGTTGATTTTACATAGAGCTTTCCAACACTGCATGATTATGGCAGCAAAGGTTGAGATATAGTTGACCTTCATTATGATTTCAGCTGCTAGAAGCACCTCCTCACAGACTGAGCTCATATCTTCACTTTTTCTAATGTAGAGCCCGTATTTATTATTTTATCTAATGCATGACAGCTATCCCTCAGTAACTTTTAGCTTTATATAACTTTGTCTTTTCCATTTATCCATTTTTAACATAACAGCAAGAACAGCCTTTTTAACTTGAATGTGCAAAGCTTCTTCTTTCTTGCATTGCTGCAAAGAAACAATCTGTTGTGCTGCTTGATGTTGCAAACTGGTATTTGTTTTCATACTATTTTCGTTTATCATCATAGTAATAAACACACTGGATTGTAGTACAAATAGTTTTACAGTTTAGTGCAATTATCTGAAAGCTGGGACCGGCACACATCACTAACAGCAAAGTAAAAAATTTATAAAAACACCATATCAAAATAAAACACAAATGCCACAGAACCAGGGGTCCATTTCAATAAGGAGGTTCAACCAACTCTGAGTTTAAACTTGAACTCTGAGTTGACTTACCCTGAGATAGGAAACTCTGAGTTTTCGGTTTCCGAACAACTGATTTGTGTAAGTTGTGGTAGATTTTTATATTGGTTAAAAGATGAATTGTTCGAGTGTAATCATTAGTAATATAGACATTTAAATATCTAGTTATACTTCCATTATAATCCTATATGCCTATGTGTAAAAACATGCCTATGTGGCAGAATGTACAGACCTCAGATGAGAAACATCTGGGAAACATAAGTGGGGTCTTTCTTTACCATAACAAGACTAGAGAGGGGGGGCTTTCTCTCTAGGGAAATATCGAACTGTATGCACAAAGGAACCATTCTATGTTTGGAAACGCCTTAAAGTCAGAACTGTATAAAAAGAAGACAAGATGATCATTCTATAGATGTTTTCGCTGCAGAGAGAGCATCTCCGCTTTATTATTTATTATCATTGATGATGTAATAAAGTGTATCTCCTGGCATCAAAACACAAGACTGAGTGTGGTTCCTAAGATGAGCAGCAGACGACACCACAAAGTTCAGTCAACTCTGAGTATGTTGACTCTGAGTTTAGCGCGTGCACCACGACTATGAAAAGCCATGATCAATGGAGCTCCGAAATTACGATTCACCATGGCAACAGCACCGACAAAAAGGCATCAATGCGTAACTTTAATTCTTAATCACTTTTATAATATCAGAGGTGAAAACTGTAAATTATTGAATATTCATTTTAATGGTATCCCACGGCAAAAAAACAAACAAATCCCTACTAATATATGCAACCTCTTCGTCTACAGTATCCTGTATAAAAGGAGATGCCATGTTTTAGGGGGGAAGCAATATTACTCACCAATTTTCTGTGTTGCGCCACGGACCACCGCTCATAGTTTTCCACTAAATCGCAATCATACCAATCATGTTGCTACTGTACATATTGACTTCACCCCAGGCTACAAGATTGGGTACTGTACATTTTTCAGTAATACATTTATCTTTATCGTTTTGGTGTCTCTCTTTTCTGACATGCACATTTGAGGTCTTGGAGTCTTCACTAATGAGCTGATGAGTTGAATCAGGTGTGTTTGAATAGGGAGACATCTAAAATGTGCAGTGTTGGGGGTTCTCCAGGACCAGGATTGGGAACCATTGCTTCATATGAATGCCTTAAACTTGAAAATGCAAGCACAGAATGATGTGTATGGTGTGTGGGTTGCTTCTCATGCAACCAGCTTGTCAATGCTGAATCGTGCCTAGATGTCTTGGCTACAATTTATCGTATACTTATTTACAGTAACTCCTTATCTATTTGTTACAGTCCAGGTTCAGTGCCTCCTTATCTACTTGTTACAGCACGGTGAGGAAAGCTTCGGGTGGGGTTTGGGTGGGAAAGAGCTTGGGTACCTCATTCACTGCTTCATTTCTATACCGATCAAATGTGCAATTCAAAACAACATTGCTTCCATGCCAATGTTACAGGCAGCTATTTTGGTCTTTCTGACCTATGAAGGAGATCTCATTGGGTAATTGAGCCATCAAGCTATTAGTCCACCCTGGCACACATCACTTTCTCCCAAGCAGCTACTACAACACGAGGGATCAGTCGAGGTAAAAATACCAGAGAAGGAGGAGAGGGACTACAGAGTTCACTTTGCTCTTTTACATGCTTCAGTAGGCTGGGCATAGACATTATTTTCTGACATTTTCACCCATACAGGAGGTTACTCAAGGCTGTGCGAGGTTCTTATAAGGGCTTTTAATGCTATTAAAAGCTTGACCCACACAAACACCGTGGAAAATGTTTATTTGTTTTAACGTGTCTTTAAACACTAAATTAATGTTAATCGCAATTAACTTAACTTAAATTTACATTAAATGCAATTAGCTGAACTTGGACCTTGATACATGGCTAAACTTTACTGTGAATGTACTGACAAGCATTTATGGTAAACTAAATATACTTTAATGTAATTTCTATAAAAATTTGTCACGTATTTAAATATATTTGTGATTACACATTTTACTTGCAATGATCAGTGATGGGGAAAGTTACTTTTAAATGTATTTGCAATTACAATATGCCTTACTAATACTTAACTCCTTAAAAAATAATAAACACAATAATAATAAATGTATAATATATATATAGATCTATAGCACACAAGCCACTTAATGGGATCAAATACTTATTTGTCATTTAACATTTAATTATTGCAGATTTGCGTCATATGCTGAATTTGCATTTCACTGTTTTAATTCATTTTGAGGAATACTGAATCTGTTTTTGTGCAGGAGAGATGAGTAAATGCATGTTCACATTGAGTCTAGAACTACAGAAACATCATGTTAAAACAGCGCACACAACGCCTCAGAACTTCTGATTTTCTCTCAACATGGGGACAGGAGAGCTGTCAGCAGTAAATGGTAAAACAAAATAACTGCCATGACTTATTTGAAAAAGAACATCAGATATTTTTCATGTAAATTAATAAGTAATGTGTTACTTTAGTAGTTACCCGAAAAAGTAATCTGATTACGTAACTCGCATTACTTGTAATGCGTTACCCCCAACACTGTAAATGATGATTGCAATTTAATACATTTAAAATACACATAACTTAATAATTAATAATACACAAAACTTAATACATTTAAAATACACATAAAACAAACTTTAAATGCAATACTGAATGCATAGTAAAGTTGAAATTAAAATCAATGACCTTCTTTCTAAGTTCTAATATTTGAAGTACACTACAAGAGCAGATTCAATAACAATTAAGAGCACTTCTTTTATTCACAAGGGTATATAGGACACTTCGGGTTTGAGTAATGAAGAAAAAATGTAACTGTGCTGACCAAATGCCCATCAAATAGCCATGAAGTTGTGGTCACATGACTTTGACAGAAGGGTTGTGAGAACTTTTTTCAGGTCACAGAAACAACACCTGAAACAGATTGATCCCTCCTGCAGATTGCACTTTTAAATATTTATGACACAATAATTGGCAATGAATCCATAATGTGAGTGCTCAAATTATAACAACACTTTCGAGGAGACCCCAAATTTGGAAGAAATTAGGTCTTAGAAATGTAATGGCAACATCTAGATATAGCGATAAAGATATTTAAGCAATAAGATATTCACGGTTATGTCTAATTAAAATTTTGATGTTCGGGGTCACGCATCTAAACTTGGAAAATAGCAGCATACATCATGTTGCAGAACAGGTACAATAAAGGAAATAATAAATGAGCTCAACTGAATCTCACTGCATGTCGACCCTTCCCGGGTATTGTGCATTGGCCTCCAGGGGTATAGTATCATCATAATGCAATATATATGGGAAAAGTTCACTAATAATTCATTCTCATATAAAACTTACAGATAAAATGTAAATTATTACAAATTAAAAAAATGTTTGTATGAAACAGTTAAATAGAATAGAATAGAACAGAATAGAGAATAGTTTTTAATAAAGTGCAAATTTTTTACTTTATAAGTTAGTGCATATAGAACCTGGGGACATGTGATGTGTATAATGATGAAGACAGGAAAATGCACTGTGTAACAGGAATTTATCCATTAATGATGATAGTAATTCCTAAAATCAACAATCTACAGCCAAGATATTCTGACACGTTACCTAGCGACAGAGCAACAGAGCTTATCTCCTCCACAAGCATTGCTCATTAGCAGCCTTATCTACACAAGTGCACAGCTGATGGTTTCATCCTGTTCCAGTGCGCCCTCAGCTCTCAGCAGAGGTTACTGGAGTTTATTGACCGATGGTAACCGGCTGTGAGAGCGGCGCTGGGCTGCTGGCAGTGCCTTTGCTCGTTCTCTCTTTCCTCTTAAGTATGGATTACAAAGATTTGTTAGACAGCTCAGGCCCGGTTTCTATTGCAGTCAAGTGATAATAAACAAGCCTAAGTTGCCCATCACTCTCAATAGCTTTTTGGTGAAACAAAGCTGTTGATAGTATATCAGATAGACTTTCTTAAAGGGTCAGTTCACCAAAAAATGAAAATTCTGTCATTAATTACTCTCCCTCGTGTTGTTCCAAACCCGTAACTGCTCGTCTCTACTGCGTCACTTGTGGACGCGCGTTCACGACAGTACCATGTCGTGCGTGAGTGTGTGGCGGCGCTGTCGCTGACCCAGATCCGGCGTGATGACGCCGTCCACATGCTCGCGTCATGGTACTGACGTGAACGCGCGTCCACAAGTGACGCAGTAGAGACGAAAATGTTGAATAAAGTCGTTATTTTTGTTTTCTTTGCGCAAAAAAGTATTCTCGTAGCTTCGTAACTTTACAGTTGAACCACTGATGTCACACGGACTACTTTGTTGATCATCTTGGTACTTTTCTGGACCGTGAGCGTGGTAGTTACCTTGCTGTCTATGGGAGGGTCAGAGAGCCCCCTTCCCCCCCCCATAAAAATATCAAAAATATCTTAAATTGTGTTCCGAAGATGAACGAAGGTCTAATGGGTTTCGAACAACACGAGGGTGAGTAATTAATGGCAGAATTTTCATTTTTGGGTGAACTAACCCTTTAAAGTCATCATGAAAACAAAATTAGTCCTATATATGTATTTTCCTAATGCATTTCCTACGAATGCTCTGTGAACATTGTTCCACAGAAAAAGGTTCTATGTTTAGAACAGCATATTACTAATACTATTATTTCTGCAGTATGGAGTATGTATATGTGTGAATTTCCTGTATGCATTAAATACCTGATTTTGCTACTATATTTGCCATAATGTGCAGTGCACAGCAAAGCACACTGCATGGAATATTTGTTTACGGCAATGAATGCTCTCGACCCGACTTTTCATTTCCAGTGTCTAAAATGAACTGAAAGTAATATCAGCCACGTCTTTTTCTGAATTTCTGTCCTGGCCAGGATTTCTATATTGCCTAAAATATCTATGTTTTGGCTTTTTGTTTGCGTGTGCAGACCGATCGGTGTGTATGACACCAAAAATGCCATACAGACGGTTCCTTATGCTTTCCAAATGCTCTCGCGTATTTTGAAGTCATACACCGATCGGTCTGCACACGCAAACAAACCCAAAACCTAGATATTTTAGGCAATAAAGAAATCCTGGCCAGGACGCGTCCTGAGAAAATGGCACGTGGCAACCAGACTAACCTAGCCTGGTTGTGTTGAATTTTTACCTTCATTTTTTTAACCAAAAGTTGGGTTAGTCTCATATTTGCCCCAAAGTTGTGCATATGTAGTCTGTTTCATTTATTACATGCAATTCAAATATAATTTGCAATACACATTTGCAATGATAACTTGAATTTAGCCATTTAAATTATTCACTTAAATGTATTAATAATCAAGTACTTACCAGTCAGTCCTTTTGCCTTTTAGTCAACTACTCAGATAAGTGCCCCTATTTTGATGTATTATTGTGTTATTTAGAACATATACCAAGTGCACTTTTTAAAAATGCACTTAAATGTGTTTTAAAACAGTAATTAAAGAGTCACCCCTTTAGTATGCTTAAGTGGCCCTTTTTTTTCATAATTATACTACCTCAAGTTACAGTTGATATAGATATATATACTGTATATATATTATTTTTATTTTATCTTCTTTTTGGAGAAGGACAAAAAAGCTGATGGCAATCTAAGAGGATTGAACCTAAGTCGATGAGTGAGCCACCAGAACGATGAGCCAGATGGCTATGGGACCTGGACTTATGTATATTTCATGACACGAAGCGACACTGGAGTGTGGCACTGAAGTTTCATTGAAACTTGCTTCTGTACTTCAGGCAAAAGTTTCCACATTTCAAACTGTAACTATTCACAATGCAGTACAATTTGAATGACAAGTTCAAACTGACTTCAAGAGGAATAATTGAACCAGAAATGAAAAATTTTCTCTCATGTCATACACAACCTGCACACTATTATGTATACGGATTTTTCCAATGAAAATTATAATTTATGGAGGCCACTATAAAAGCGCCATATGATGACAAAATCAAAAAAAATTATATTCTTTAATTCTCAGACTAAAGGTCTCTGCACACTGAGTCCGAATTTTTCGTGCAAAATTTTCGCACGTTGAAAAATAAATACGACCTCACGTTGTGTTAATCACGTTTACACACTGCCTCCAAAACTTTTGTCCTTCATAAAATAAATTCGGATCAGGTTCGATTTTCTGCATTTTCACATCCGTAGCAAGCATTTTGATAGGAACGGATGACGAAATGAAATACATTCATTAATTTTCATTCCATTTTAGTTATTTAATATTGGCATATAGGCCCCCCGCAAATGGAAAAAACTTCAAGACCGATAGTTCCAAAATATGTATTTTTCAATTAATTTATAAGTACCTTATTAGAAACAAATCTAAAATGTAATAATAATAATAAAAGGTGTTCACATCAACAACAACAACAAAAAATCTACTGAAAATAAAGCTCTAAAAATATATTTACCAAACAGTGCAACATTTCAACCAGTCAGGACTTCATCTGGCACAACGATGAAATTAAATGTATTAAAAATTTGTTTTAATTTGCTTCCTAAAGACCAGTCAGAAATCCTTAGATTTATCTGGAAGTTTGCATTCATTCATTCATTCATTCAGTTAGTTATTTTTAATTCTTTTTATATGTTTATATTTATTTATTTATGCATGCATGCCTATCAGGATAAACACCTTTCTATGTGTGATAAGAATAAACAAACTAAGTGCTAAACACTAACCGCTATTCATTGTTTTTATCAGAAGGCCTAGGTCACACTGAGCAGTGAATAAACACATCCAAAATAGCTATAGGGGAAGATGACCAAATGTAGTAAACACACCAAATTGCGCATCTTGAAGGATGAAGACAGCCCAGCTCTGGAGCTGAACTCTGCCCTCTGCTCAGGCTTGATTTACTGCCAGTGACAAAGCTGCTGAACATTTGCCTTGTCCAAGAAATTTAAAATCAATTTACAATCCAGGTGGTGAACCTAATGAAGACATCACTGCCCGTCAGTAAAACCCTGCTCCTTAAGGTAAAAGTAAGACAGCTGGGCTGTTATGTCAGCCTCAGTGCTTAATTAATGAATTCCCTTCTGAGTTATGCATGGAGGCATTTCAGGATAACATCCATCGAAAAGGACACTTTTGGAGCACTCTTGGCGAAATGCATACTCTCTATATCACTGCCAAGCTGTATACAAAACAAACCATTCCCACTGAAATCAATCCAATTCCCAGAATATTTTCAACAGAAACCAGCAAATCCCCTAGAAATGAATTCAATTAAAATGTATAGCAAGATGTTTGATTAGTGCAGACATTTCTCTTAAAAACCATTTGTAGTGTGCTTTTAAAATACATTTTCTAGACATACATTTGCAGTATGCATATTTGTTTAACGAGAGCACACTAAATAACTGTTAAGTTTGGAAATACAATTCTTAAAAACATATTATTCACTTAGGTGTGAACAGAATGTGATGTTTTTGGACACTCGATTGCATGTTAATTGCAAATAAATGACAATGTATTATAGTCTCAGTTTAATTCATATGCTACTACCTGCACTTTAGAGTGCTTTTTTTGACCTAAGTACATATTTATAGGACTTTATTTTAAGGTGTCTTGTTACAGTGTAATTATACATTTAAGTACTGAGTAATATTAATTAACTACATGTACTTACTATATGGTTAGGATTAGACTTATGTTTACTTGCATTATGCATAATTTAAAACTGTTATTATAATAGTAAGTACATGCAACGTGTAACAAGGACACCTTAAAATAAAGTTACCGTATGTTTTTTAAAAATATATAATTAAAAGTGTACTGCTGAATATACCGACAATCATTCATAGTAAACTAAAAAATACTATGAATGTTTCATCTATTGAACTTGTATGTATTAACAATCTGTAAGAGTAAAGTTTGTCAATTCATGTACTTTTTGATCTTTCTAATTTTGTTTCAATATTAAACTATAAATTCCTATTGAATAACGCACTGCAGTTAAAAACATAATCAAGTACTTACTTTTACTTTTTAGTATGTTAGTCACAAATTCAGAAATAAGTTTCACCCTCTTTAAAGCACAACAAACGATTATTAAAACTATAATTTTAAAGTAAAACTTTACTACAAAGCGCAACTTAATTGTGCTTAAAGTGTACATAAGTGTGTTAGAAAGAAACAGTCACGAAAGTGTTTCTCTTTAAGTACACTTAAGTGGCCTTTCATTTCATTAATATTATGTGCAGTATGTTTTTCATTTTTAAAACTTGAACTACAGTAAAAGTGCACATTTAGCACTATTAAGTGCACTACTTATTCACGAGGGTCTCTCTGAACTCATTTGAATTCTGTAGTAAAACCTGAATAGTAATTCTTTACTTTTATGATATTTACATTCAAATGACATTTGCAGTGCTTCAATGATTGAAGGTCACACCTTACCTTTTTTTCTCCACCACGGTCCTTCAGGAACTGAGTACGAGAGATCTTTGAATTCGATGTTGACTGCGGGTCTGCGGGGGAGATAGGAAAAGCGCTGGGCCTCGGTCAGAGTGTTCTCTACTTTCTTCAGGTGTCTGTGTAACAGCGGCGTCTGCTGCCTGCCGACGTGACCGGACATCAGTTCATCAATGGACACGCACACGGTTCTGGGGTCTAGCATGAGATCGGGAGGTCCATTTGTATTCTGAGGGAGGACAGAAAGAGCGCTTATGTAACACACTGCAAGCCAGAGGGAAAAGACCCCGAGGAGTTTGTACTGAGGACAACAGACATCAACGATTTGTGTCGATTTTTTTAACATCAACAAAAAGACATCAACGATTTTTATCACAAGTCACACTGACAAAGTGTACAGTAAAGAAGAAGATTCAAATGACACCACAAAAATATGACTACTGAGATAAATATTTGCAGATATTATAAAATAGCATGCTATTAAAGGTTTGTATTTTTTAAGAAGTATCTTATGCCCATCAAGGCTGCAGTTATTTAATCAAAAATTACAGTAAAACAGTAATATTGTTAAATATTATAACAATTCAAAACAAAAGTGATTGATTGATTTATGGATTGATTGAACCTGTGATACTTTTTGCATGATTCTTTGAAAAAAAAAAAAATGTAAACAGCATTTATACAAAATATCTTTACTAAAACTATTTACTATCACAAAACAAAAATAATAATAATAAGAAGAAAATGGCTGATGAAAATACAACAAGAATAAATAGAAAACCATTACTTAAAATAGTAATAATATTTCATAATATTAGTGTTTTTGATTAAATAAATGCAGGCTTGATGAGCATAAGAGACTTCTGTATTTTATAAAAAAAGTGCAAAATCTCACTGATCCCAAACTTTTAAACAGCAGTGTATATAATAACATACTATTTTATATCTATAAACTATCAATTATTCATCTCATTATATCACTGTAAGCACAGTGGTTTAACCACGTTATTTCTTGGCCATACCATATCTGTGGTGTACAACAATATTTCCATGGTATATTATTTTGAAGTACATTACCATCAAATGACCATGTTATTGCTCTCTAATAACATCACTGTAACATGACAGTATTTTTGTAACAGAAATTTAACCTGTTAATGCACTTGATTGTTTAATAAAATGCACATTAGGGTTGCAAATTTGAGGACGGTATAGTAGCCTATATTAATAGTTCATCAGTGAAACGCATGCTAAATTTAAACAGAGACGACCTAATCCGTCTCCCTCTGGCCACAGAAGGCAGATGAGGTTACTATCGGACAAAGCTTATTCTAAGCTCTGGGAAAACAGTACTGCCCAAATGTCAGTTTAATGTGTTTTTCATATTAAAAATGTATGATGTAATACAAAAGGATATTTAAATCCACATCATCATCATCACATATGAAATTGTAATCATTTATTCCACTTGAGCATATTTAGTCCTGGCATTTCATTTTGAAGGGAAATATTTATTTTGCAAACCAAGGATTGTGCATTTGCAATAAGTCGTGTAGTCTATGACAACAGGAGAGTACATTGATATATAAAGTCGTCAGTGAGTGAGGGATAGCATTTGAAATGCACACATCACTGAAGCATGTTTTAAACATTGAACATTTATATGCAGCTCGGTTACACTTTACTTGAAGGGGTGTGCATAAGACTGACATGACATCTACATAATCATGACATGACACAAGGTTTTTTATGCATGTTTATGACAGCTGTCATTAAGTGTCATTCGCTCAGTTATGTAATTTTTAATGCAAAGATGACATTGTTTGAGATGTCTTTGTTATGGGCTATGGTTAGGGGTAAGGGTAGGGGTAGGGTTAGGTCAAACAATGTCATATTTGCATTAAAAATGGCATAACTGAGCGAATGACACTTAATGACAGCTGTCATAAACATGCATAAAAAACCTTGTGTCATGTCACGATTATGAAGGTGTCATGTCAGTCTTATGCACACCCCTTCAAGTAAAGTGTTACCTGCAGCTCTATTAACAATATTAAATCTGATTATTAAAAAAAAAAATATAATAATACAACGGTAGTAAACATAAGCTTTACACATTATGGATGGATTGGTCACTGTAGTATTGTTGACTGAAAAGGCTGCCATAAGACATGCCATTCCTGTAAACCGTGCTGCGACAAGCCAGTGAGATGTAGCATGTGTTTGGTCCTGGGCTGCCTCTGTTATTGTTTACACGCGAGCTACCTGCGCGCGGGGTTTAGAGGGTGACGGCACAGCAGCGGAGGACGCGT
Organism: Sinocyclocheilus anophthalmus; assembly: GCA_018155175.1. NCBI lineage: Eukaryota > Metazoa > Chordata > Actinopteri > Cypriniformes > Cyprinidae > Sinocyclocheilus > Sinocyclocheilus anophthalmus. The sequence goes on along the minus strand of JADLZN010009640.1, from coordinate 42,786 downwards.
ACGATACACACGCGACGCGACGAAACCAGACGGAACGCACCGCCGCGTTTTAAAAAGCTGAACTGTTTTGACAGACCACATGAACGAGTGATAAAACGGGCAAGTTCACGCGTAACTATATTTGGACTATACGCTAGAATTACAATGTATGTCCAATAATCTAGTAGCCTACTACGCTATGTACATTACATCAGTTAAATCAAAATGTTTACTAAAATGTATTCTACATTATTTAGTACGTATAGATACATCTATCAATTGTAGTACATTCTAAAAATGCTGGGTTAAATACAACCCAGTGCTGGGTAAAATAGGGACAAACCCTCACTCGGGCGGGGTCAAAACAGCCCAATTGCTGGGTTTGTCCCTATTTACCCAGCACTGGGTTGAATTTAACCCAGCGGGTCAAACAGCCCATTGCTGGGTATTGTCCCTATTTTTACCCGCACTGGTTTATTTAACCACGGGGTCAAACAGCCCAATTGCTGGGTTTGTCCCTATTTTAACCCAGCACTGGGTTGTATTTAACCCACGGGTCAAAACAACCATTGCTGTTTTGTCCCTATTTTACCCAGCCCTGGTTTATTTAACCCATCGGGTCAAACAGACCATTGCTGTTTTGTCCCTCTATTTTACCCAGACTGGTTGTATTTTAACCAGCGGGGTCAAAACAGCCCAATTGCTGGGTTTGTCGCTATTTTACCCAGCACTGGGTTGTGTTTAACCCAGCGGGTCAAAACAACCCAATAGCTGGGTAAGTCCCTTTTTAACCCAGCGCTGGGTTATATTTAACCCATCCGGGGTCAAAACAGCCCAATTGCTGGCTTTGTCTCTATTTTACCCAGCACTGGGTTGTATTTAACCCAGCATTTCAAAACAGCCAAATTGCTGGGTTTGTCCCTATTTTACCCAGCACTGGGTTGTATTTAACCCAGCGGGTCAAAACAACCCAATTGCTGGGTTTGTCCCTATTTTACCCAGCACTGGGTTGTGTCTAACCCAGCGGGGTCAAAACAACCCAATTGCTGGGTTTGTCCCTATTTTACCCAGCACTGGGTTGTATTTACCATCGGGGACAAAACCGTCCATGGCTGGTTTGTCCCTATTTTACCCAGCACTGGTTGTATTTAACCCAGCATTTCTTAGAGTGTATATATATATATATATTTGTAAATAATTGAGTATATCAGTTCATTACCCAGAGCCTTTAAACAGAAATTAAATATAACCAATGCACTGCACTGTACTTTTTATTCTATCAATGCAGAATGCACAGAGAACTGGTTTAATGCACCCCCTCCCTCTGGTGGCTGATTACTGAAAATAACATGTTATTGCCAGAGAAGTGAACAGCCATAATCATTCTCATTTAAATGTATACCCATTTTATTGTCAGAATATAAATTAAATTAATAAACTATTACTACTACTACTACTACTATTAATTATTATTATAAATTAGCAAACAAATAAATAAATGCATACATACATACAATAACCCTGGAAGAATTTTAGTTATTTCTTTACCCAACACCTTTTTCCTAACTGTGGATGGGTTTGTGTGTGTGTGTGTGTGTACCTACTTTACATATTTTGGGGACAAATTTGTACCCCAAAGTGACTAAAAAGTGAGCTAAAATCTCCAAAATCCTCCCTCTGGGATGTCCTCATTTGTACAACCGGTTGTACAATAAAGTAAACAGTTTTTTTTTATTGTAAAAATGCACACTGTTTTCCTTTAATTGGTATGTTTTATGTTTATGGTTATAGCACATACGTTAAAACCATTATCCTATGGATTGTCCCTATTTGATAGCTAATAACGTGTGTGTGTGTGTGTGTGTGGTGTGTATATGCGTTTTGGTTACAAATGGACATAAATTTGTATAATGACCAAAGGTATGACATAGGTATTACAAGGAGAAGGTGAGTTTTCAGGACATTACCCCATGTCCCCACTTTTCAAAACGCTTATAAATCACACAGAATGGAGTGTATTGAAAATCTAAAAATGCAGAAAGTCTCCTGTGAGGGGTAGGTTTAGGGGTAGGGTTGGTGTAGGGCAATAGAATATACGGTCTGTACAGTATAAAAACCATTACGCCTATGGGATGTCCCCACTTTTCACAAATGTAAACCTGTGTGTGTGTGTGTGTGTGTGTGTGTGTGTGTGAGTCCTGGTCACAAGGTATTGCATGTGAGCTGCTGTTGCCGCTGCAGTGGGTCCTGAATAGTGCATTTTTGCTGACAGCATTCCTGGCTGTATACGCAGTTGCACAACTACCTGTTTATCAATGAGCTTCCACTGCAGGAACACACACATATTAGTGTGAAATGAGGTCATTCTAAACATAATGGTGCACTCTACTTTTTTAGATTAACAATGATATTCCTATCAGCAGTGATTCTGATCAGGTCTTAGCATAAAACGTCCCATAACTTGTACAAAACAATGCAATATATTAAGTGATATAATGATATATATATTAAGTAGAAAGAATGGAATTCTGTTACAAATTCAATTAATAAACCATTATAACCAATTAATCCACATCCATCAATTACAGTAAAAAATTTAGTTCTAAATGTAGCATTTGTCTCTAGAAATATATTGATTTTAGCATTTGTACTTTTGTGTAATATTGTGATTGAGGTAGGTATAAAATACTTCCTAAAACAACTGTACTTGCACAGGCAAAATTTACCATCTAGATTAACAGCTAGATTAAAAACATTTGCAACCACAATGCAGCGTTACATCACTAAACTGACATGCACGACATAAGCAGCCTATTATACTTCTGAAGGCTAAAGTTTTTCACATTTACATTTTTTACTATATAACACTTAAAATCCGATTATTATAAACCAATAAAAGCAGTTTTTATATTTAATAAGAATATCATTTCTTTCTTTGCATGCATATTCAACGGGCATAACAAGTTAGGAAACAGCAGACAAGCTTTACATTATGGGTAAACCAGGTTCTTTTCAAAACATGCTGTGATTAGACAATACAGACACATATTCATCAGTGGAATGAAAGCTATGTTATTTACAGTAGCATTGACTGGGCCCACAGCCACACTCCCTCCCCTCCAGCAGAGCTGCTGTACGATATAAATGTGAGAGCCGTCAGCCGTCTGGCCAGAGATGCTATGAGCTCCAACATGAGGGCACTGGGACTGATTATTATAACTCTGCTGCTGCTGACAGCGGGTGAAGGTACAGCTGCATGTCAACAATACAATACAACATGTCTTGATCTATTATTCCAAGAAATGTGATGTGCATTTGTTGATACGACTTGCTGGCAAACACTACAGTTATGACTGCTAGACAATATGGATTGTGGCTCATGTTTTAACTCAGTTTGAACTTTTCCTGAAAGCTGATGACACAGATGTGCAGGGCTGGACTTGTGGATATCGAGGGCTGTGCAGGAAGCACTGCTACGCGCAGGAGTACATGATTGGCTACCATGGTTGCCCCCGAAGATACAGGTACTCAAACGTTCTTCAGTGGACGCCATTGCTTAGATTTTGTTTTGATGGTTATTGCATGCTGCGAATTACATTATGCAATTATTTTTGTACAGAATATTTGCATAAATTCACTTACAATTAGTGCTGTAAAACGATTAATCGCGATTAATCGCATCCATAATCAAAGTTTTAGTTTACATATATGTTTGTGCTGTGTATATTTATTATGTATATATAAATACACACTCATACATTAAATATTTTGAAAATATTTACATGTATATATTTATAGTCATATAATTTATATTATATAGACATATATTTATTATATAAACATATTTTTTCTTAAATATATACATGCACGTGTTTGCATTTATATATATACATAATAAATATACACAGTACACACACATATATTATGTGAACAAAAACATTTATTTTGGATGACTATCGCGATTATCGTTGCCGGCATATCCCCTTGGGAAGACTATGTCAACAAAAATAAAGAATTAAAATGTAAAAGTAAATCTCCCTGCATAAAAGTAAATCTTAACAAACTGTTTTTCTTCTCAATTTAATATTTCATTCTAAACTTTAGATTTCTCAATATATTTATTCTTTTTTAGGTGCTGTGCTTTGCGATTTTAACCTTGATGAAGAAGCTCCTGGCGTGCCGAACCTCTTCTTTCACAGAACATTAGAAATGCTGTGTTGATTTACGAATGTCAGCATAAAGGTGTGGTCACATTAGCCAGATTTTGCGTGCAGAATGGTCTAATGTCAATAGTGTAGAGATATATGGAGCCACTTTCAAACCAAGCAGTCTTCTGTTGCAACTAAGGTGAAATCGCGTTAATTCACAAGAGTGAAATCTGCTTCGCGAACTTTTTCGCTCTCATGCAAAATTCCTGATCCTGCAGAGATTCGGACTGGATTTCGCCCGCAAGACGGTAAATGTGACCGCACCTCAAGAATGATTTCTGCTGCAAAATGTCACCAAAAGTTTGCACTCTTCTGTCACCACCTCAAGTTAAACCATCACCTGATTTAAGACATACAAAGCCAAAGTTACAGCTAATAAGATACACATTTTGATTGTCAAAAGGATCAGCCAATATTTTGATTGTCAAAAGGATCAGCCAATATGCACTCAAAATAGATTGATCTATTGTCTATTATTCGACTGGTCACTGTATACATGCAGTAGATTGTTTGGTATTTGCTCTAATTGGATTAATGGAGAAAGCTGCTCAGCTTTGGTTTTCAGGGTATGACCTGCATTGAGCAACAGAGTTCACTGACCTACATAGGCCTATCTAGTAACAGCTAGCAAACAATCCCATCCAACACATAGAGGGCAAATGCAAGTTTAATGTCTTTTAACAGTTCGGTCATGAAGCAGCTGGATTGCTGAATGCTTTGTGTTGTATTTTTTGGGTATTTCAATTAAATAAAATGAACTATTAAAGATATACCGTTTTTCTTCAGAATGTCAGTTGTGTAATAAATAAAAGTCCAACTTTTTTCTCAGAATTGCAAGTTATAATGTCAGAAGTGCGAGATATGAACTTGGAATCAGAATCTCGCAATTCTGACTTTTTTTTTATCACAGTTGCGTGAATATATTCCGCAACTCTGACTTCTTTTCTCAGAATTGTGAGATAAAGGCTTGCAATTGCGAGTTAGAATCGCAAGTCCAATTCTGACGAAAAATAGCTTAGTTATATTTTCTTTCTTTTTTTAACTGCGTGCATGAAGTCTGAATTCTGAGGAAAAAATCAGACCTGCTAGTTGATACCTTGCAATTCTGACTTTGTAACTCGCAATTACGAGTTTATATTACACAATTCTGTCAGAACTGTGAGATGTAAATGCTCAATTGCAAGATATAAAGTCGCAATTATCTTTTTTTATTTTTAAACATTGGCAGAAATGGGCTTCCATAGGCCCTCATGTTATGTTTAGCCATTTAAAAATTATGACCAGCTGAAAAAAAAATCTCGAAAGGTAACCTATTCGCCTGACTATTTCATTTAAAAAGTAGCCTAATGTGTATTATGTAAATGCATGGGACTTTGAAATCGATCATATTCAGATTTAAAATATAAATCTAAAATGTATTTTTACCTAGTCTAAAGGTGGAGTGTAATTAATGTGGTGTATTGTTTGCAGTGTTTTAGAGGCACGTGCAGGCTCACACTCACAAATCCACTTTTTTTGGATGGGGCCAAATGTCATTCCATCTGTGCATATGCTAGTCGGTCAGCGTGTTAGAAGCACAATGGAACAAACCCCCACAGATCTGTTTACACAGGCTCTGCCGTCACAATAATGTCTAGGTCACCGACTCACTTTCAGAGTATACAAGGCCCATGCTAAAAATACTATGTGTTTTTCAGATATAATTTTTTTGCACCTCACTTAAAGTTGTTATATGTTATGTAAACTAACATGCAAACCTTAGTTGATTTAAACTGTAATGTACTGATTGTTGACAAAAAGTGGTGTTTCGGGGGGGGGGGGGGGGGGGGGGCAGCACATGCAAAGCATGCAATGGCAACTTTAACATTTGAAAGGATACTATGGCGAAGTTATCTCTTTCCTTATTCAAACTGCTTTTTTTTTCATGAATAAAAAAAAGTGAAGTGACATGTGGCCAAGTATGGTGACCCATACTCAGAATTAGTGCACTGCATTTACCCATCCAAAGTGCAAACACACAGCAGTGAACACACACAAACCGTGAACACAACCCGGGCAGGGGTGCAGCCATTTATGCTCGGCGCCCGGGGAGCAGTTGGGGGTTAAGTGCCTTGCTCAAGGGCACCTCAGTCATGGTATTGAAGGTGGGAGAGAGCGCTGTACATTCACTCCCCCCACCTACAATCCCTGCCGGTACGAGACTCAAACCCACAACCTTTGGGTTATGAGTCCGACTCTCTAACCATTAGGCCATGACTTCATTAGGCCACGATATATGGTTGACCTGAAGAATGAAAGCTATATCATACACTTGGAAAATGGATGAGCTATTCACGCTTAGAAGCTCGGGGTTGGCATGTGACAATACACTTACAGATACTTGGTTCACTAGAACGAGACAATATTTTAATACTATTTTTAAGAATAGCCGGAGATCCGGCACGGTGTCAAGAGAACTTTAAGCCCTGGTAAATGCATTCATTTCACCTCCGAGCAGCATGAAATACTGTGTAAACACACCCAAAATGCCACTTAAAAAGCGCTACTGTGCCACCTTTGCAGTGTAACTTTACTTTAATGTGTATTTAACAAAAACAGTGGCTTAAACTAAATGTTGAAACCATTTACATGATTTACATGGTGCATTCCTACTTTTTTTATAATTATGACTAATACAGCAATAATCCTGTCATGTAAATATTCAAACGGAATATGAATTTTTGACTGGAAAATGAGTGGCCAAAACAATTAAATTAAAAAAAGAACAAATCAGATCTGGGAAAAGTTACTAAAATAAAATTGACATCAGAGCAGAAATGTAAAAATGCCTTACTTTATTTTGTAATTTTTTCTCGTTTGATAACAGGCACATACAATATGGGTAGCTACAGCTGAATATCATTAGACAAAAACGCTAGGAATCCTTTGTTGAATTCAGCAAGCCTAATATTTCACAATACGGAGAAACAAACTGCATCCAGATGTACCGTTCTTTCAAAATAAATTATAGATAATCTACTTGAACATTTTTGTTGACAGAACACCGAAAGAAAACCAGGAAATTAAGGTCCATTCACTCCTGAGTGTGAAAACAGGTCAAAACTGATCCAATGCTCAAAAAAAAGAAAAAGAAAAAAAAGATACCCTGGTTTAAGCTTCAATGGCCAAACATAAAAGTATCAAAGCGGCAAAGGGACAACAAACGATGGACAAAGTCCCTTTTTTGCTTGTCATTGTCACTCAAAGCCTAAACAAGTAAAATTCAGAAAAAAAAAAAAATGCGCAGATTGAAAAGACACGTTTAATAAGGCTCGGGAAAAAAAAATTTTAAAACCTTTATTGCGAATGTTTGATCCGAGGAATAAAACAAAAAAAACATAGACCACATTTTAATTGTTGGGTGAACTATTTCTTTAAAGTGATCCTTTAAATTTAACTAAAATCTAATGATATTGTAGAACATTGTTTTTCTTACCTATGCTTGTCTGTAGAATGTCTGGATTTTTATAAGAGCGTTAAATTGACCCAGACACCAAACCTGAAGTTGTCAATTAAAAAAACAAAAGCGGTTAACACAAACAAAAAAAACTGGACCTTCCTTTAACAGAAGAATTAAAAAAACATGTGACTTATGTAATGTTCCCCGCTGTGAGCTAAACTATGATAACACTAGATGAACACACACTAGATGATTAACATCTGTGTTTTGTCCCACTAAAGCCACCGTTACGTGTGGCATGGTCGTGAAGGCCGGTGCCGTCAAACGTTACTTTGTCTTCTTGTCTGTGGCCAGTGTGGTGTGAAGTTGAGACGATTCTCAAATGGTCCATCACCAGCGTGCAGGCTAGTCGAAGAACACCCGACGATACTCGTAAACTCCACTCCCTAGACTGCTTGGGTTTCAACTCAGTGAAAAATTCTTCAAGTATCACTGGTCATCAACCTAATGGAATCAAGTTTTCCCGTTAGTTGCACCAATTTTGAAAAAATGGACTTCAGTGCTTTTTTTTTTCGCCTCTCGTCTCTCTGAAGAATGGCATTTGCTATGCCGTAACGAGGGTGCAGTAACTAACATTTATGCTTAGGGGTTTAGTTTTACCACTAGTGTGTGCATACTGACAAAAAAAATTTAATCTTGATATTTTTGATGCATTTAGGCAATATTGTGAGTGTGTTTTAAATTTTGGTACATGGATTAGGCCTGACAGTAGGGTGGCAGCACAACCTGTCTTAATGAGCACGATTGATTCATTCATTCAAACAATTTGTTCAAAACGTTTGATTCATTAAGAAACAAAGCAAATTCCTTTTTATGAACGGTTCATTGAATTATTGAGTCAAATAAATTGGTTTAGAAACAAATTTATTCAAGTACTATACGTAAAAGTTTTGCTCCGACGTTTCTGGAACTATTTTTGTATGGAATTTAGGGCTGCAATGATTCCTTGATTCAATTTTTTTTTTTAAATGCTCGATTTCATTTTGCCCATGCTGAGTAAGCGGCAAAATACCAGAAGTAGCATATTCTGAGAATCCATGAAACGCAAGTTTCAACCCTCACTCTGAGTTTACATGTTTTGTTGTCCAATTATTAATTTAATTACAGTGGCTATAGCATTTATGTCCTAAAGAAATGGCCAAATATTAAGGATTAAGTGGGCATTTGAATTAAATGATGTTTGGCCAATATTAAACACGGATTAGATCGCGCAGTAAAGTGTAAAAACAGTTCTCAGGCCGTTGGCGCCCTCTGCAGGCATTTTTTATAATGCATAATTTAAGTTAGCTCTATTGCTTATAATACAATATGTATTTTAACAGTTTTGTTCTCATTATATATGTATTATAAGTAATGTCAAAGCCATTTTTCACTTGGGTATATTTGTATAACTACAAAAAAATATAATTATATTAATCATCCTAATTATCGACCGATTACTCGATTACCAAAATAATCTTTAGTGACAGCCCTAATGGAATTAATAATGTTTTTTGTATTCAATCAAATAAAACTGTGTTTGAGAGTAAAAGTAATTGTATTGTAATTAAAAAAATTAAAAGACTGCAAACTATCGCTAAGAATTTTACAAAAAATTTACTAATTAAAATCACACATTTTTTTCTGAAATTAATTGCGATTAATTCCATCTAACATTAACGTTTTTAAATGTACTTCTATATTGCAATAATTTCACATTCAATCTTCAAATTAATGTAGAAACAACAACGGACCCGCTAAGCTTCCGCTTCATGTAAACAATGCATGCGCATGGTGCTACTGCTTACGTAACGCACATGAGTCAACACGCGCATGTGTCGTTTACATGAAGCGGAAGCAAAAGTGCGGCCATCCGATATCTACACAATGGCGGCGCACCACTGCAGACGGGATGAGGGAAGAATTGTGATAAAGTAATTTTGGTAACAGAAAAAAAAAAAAAGTATTCTCGTAGGTTCGTAAAATTACGGTTGAACCATGATGTCACATGGACTATTTTAACAAATTCCTTACTAACTTTCTGGGACTGGGAACATTGCAGTTGTATTGCCGTCTATGCAGGGTCAGAGCGCTTCGGATCACAAACATATTTATATTTGTGGACCTGGACCACAAAACCAGTCATAAACCAGTGTCAATCTTTGTACATCATCTGAAAGCTGAATAAATAAGCTTTCATTGATGTATGGTTTGTTAGGATAGGGCAATATTTGGCCGAGATACAACTATTTGAAAATCTGGAATCTGAGGGTGGATCAAACAACTGAGAAATTGCTTCAGTTGTCCCAAATGAAGTTCTTAGCAATGCATATTACTAATCACAAATTAAGTTTTGATATATTTACAGTAGGAAATTTATAAAATTACAAAATATCTTCATGGAACATTATCTTTACTTAATATCCTAATGATTTTTGGCATAAAAGAACATTCTATCATTTTGACCCAAACAATGTATTTTGGCTATTGCAAAAAATATACCCCAGTGACTTAAGACTAGGGTTTTGTGGTCCAGGGTCACATTTGTGTTCTACACAAGAGAGGATGTTATATGGATTTGGAAAAGCATAAGGGTGAGTAAATAAGGACGAATTTATTTTTGGGTGAACTAACCCTTTAATAAACTAAAGGAGAAAAACAAATGAAAAAAAAAAAAAATCACCTTTTTAGGCTAGAGGACAGCTGCCAGATGTGATCTGGGTCCATGCCAGCTGGGTCCTTCTGCATGGCCACGAGGAAGATGTTCTTCTCTTTGTAAGAGGTGTAGAGGGTCAAAATACCCATCATTATGAAGTATGTGCGGATCTGTTAAGGATAAGAACTGAAGCAGTGCTAAGTCTATATACATTTACACTGTCAAACCTCCGATGCAAATTGTCATCTCCATTCTGTTTGGAGTTTGCTCAGTGAAGGATATGAAACGACACAGCAGGCCAGTACAAGCTTGGACTCTGGGAATGGGTGCAGGTAATCCCAAATTAAAGCTACAACGGCAAAAAGGCAGGAGACCGTGCAAATGAACAGACGTCCATCGACTAAGTTGAAGGTTTCAATGTAGCCATATTTTTCAATCAGAACCTATAGTTGAAACAGAAAGGTGATCAACTTAAAACTCATCTAATGCACAAGTTTACTACAAAAATCAAAAAGATGCAAATAAAGCACATGATAAATATATCTACCCACATTAGGGCTGTCAAAAAAAAATCTAATATTTGTCGAATTTAAAATAAAAATCCACATTCGAATGCAAAAACGTTTTAGGTGTGCGTTAAGGAGGCAGCCTTATCAGTGGCGCACGAGATATGATGACAAGGTAAGTGTCAATGCATTTTATTGTTTTGTTAGCCTATCCAGTTGAAGCCACTAGATGCGGCGCTGCTGCATTGTTCATTACAAATATTGCGGGAAAAGCGAACATCAATGCGGAGATGATCTTGTTTACGTCAAAACCAAAACCAAGCCGTTCACACAGAACGCATATTCTAGAGGGATATCTATCACCGTTACACTCGCGTCTCGCACAAGAGAGCCGCATGTTTAGAAAAGCCATGTAAAATTAATGCAAGTTCAACTTTGAAAAAAAACATATCTCGAGACTTTATGGTGGGGTTTTTCCCCATCCCACTGCATCTCAAATTTTTAAATGAAAAAATGTACTCTGTGTGATTGGTTTTCGGCTCTTTGTATTAAACTATGCATACAAACATGATACCGTTTTGTTTAGTTGTTTAAGCAACTTAATTATAATTGGTTTATAAACATTATGCACTTTTTTCACGGTAGTAGTATTTTGCTCGATGCGCCCTCTTGTGACCTCAGGAAAGAAGCCAAAAGCTTTTCTTCACCCTAACTGAAATTATGCATTTTAAATTTGAATATAATTTGAATTTTGATAATATTTAAGCACAAAATACAAATTTAGTTTTTCAGCCATTTTGACAGCCCTAACCCACATACAGGTGAGATCAGATTTAGGGATGCACCGGATTTATATATAATACAAGTAATATATCTCTGAAGGATCATGTGACACTGAAGACTGGAGTAATGTCACAAAAAATATTTTTCATAATTTCCATATTAACGTTTTACATCTTGTGATAAAGAAAAAAAACACACCTTCTTAGCGGCATCATCTAGCGAGTTCTTCACCGCTGCACCATCCCATTTGTCGATCTTGACCGGCTTTTCATCAATCCTCCACTGAAATCAAGGAATTAATTGAGATACACTACTGATGCACACCATTGTAGACCTCACTGTCAAAATTACTTTTAAAATATTCATATTTGCAGGAAAGATAGGAATGCAAACTAAACAGTTTCAGCTGCTGCTAAATTCATAGGCATAAAGCAAATTATAGATATCAGTTTTGAATCGTGAATGTGATGATATAAAAATGCTAAGACAATACATCTTTCTACTGCACTGTCTTCAACTGGCTGGACTCCGAAACATACGGTTGCAACTAGTCCCTCAAAAAGACTTGCGTTGAGTTATTAACAAGTTATCAGTTCAATGAATCCTTCACCAAATGAGTCGGAGCAGTTCGTGAACTAACATCTGCCATCTAACATCAGCAAGACATTACTTTCAGCCACGTCAGACTCTAAAAGGCACTGTTTGGGGTTTTTGTGAAACTAAAACCTGTATTATTGACTGGATGTTGGAACACATTAACATTAGAAACGCATTAGAAAGCATTTGCAACAAGTGACAGAAAACAAACGGGGGGAAAACACCTTAAAATAATTTTTTTTGTTTTTTTTTTTAAACGCAAAGATATTTTGAATTTTTAAAGCTTGCATAAAAGTGCATGCAATATAGATTTCCTTTTAAATTATATGGTTGGTAACTGTCAAGATGGGTTACTGAATTTTTTCCCTTGGAATTTTATCCTAAAAGGGTTTTTTTAAGAGCTTGTGCATTTAAATATACTAAGTGTTTTATTTAAAGGGGTCATATGATGCAGCCTGAAACCTTTGAATAGTTTGTGGAGTTGGTTTGTAATGAAATGCGCTTTAATGCGGTTTAAAGTTCAAAAAACATTATTTTCCACATACTGTACATTATTGTTTCTATTCTATGCCTCGCCTTTCTGAAACGCGGATTTTACCAAAAACAGTCAGCGGCTGAGAGCGAGGTGTGCTCTGATTTGTCAGCTATCCAGTGCGTTGTGATTGGCGAATTCCTCAAGCGTGTGATAGGAAATGTTACGCCCATCACCATACTGTGATGCCCTGTCTGGACGGAGCGACGAGACAAAAACATTAAACCCCATTATAAACAAGGCATTTGTGTCCCGCTGGGGACTACTACAGATATAAGGACTTATACGGTCTTTTACGCCGTTGAGTTGCATCGCCGCTGAAAATAAAAACTCTGTTGCATTGGGATCGGAGAAGAAAAAGACAAACAACAAGCGTACTTACCTGCTCAAACTAAGTGTTTGATCCTCAGTGGGCAACCGAAAAACACAGCGGCCTAAGCGTGAGGAAGCCCCGATTAGCGTGCGCTGAGGCGGGCTTGAGAGTGGCTGGGCGGGATGGACTCGCTTTGTCCCGGTGGAAGCGATGTATACTCAGCGACCAGCTCAGATCAGCTCTAGGCATGACGAACCATATATCGTACTCTTTTGGAAGACCAAACAAGTAGTTTCGCTTTCATCCCGCGGACAGACTTAACTACCAATGGCGGTGGCGGAACAATACACAGCGAGAAAACTAGTTACGCTTTCTTTCTTTGAGTTGAACAGTTGGACCAGAGTTATTGCAAATCTTCCCAAGACATAGTGAGGTAGAATTGTGGGGGAGTGTTAGAAGAGCCGGTTTAGGTAGGCGTGCGTTGACTTACTGTAAAAGAAATCTCTTGGTTCTTGAGACTTAGTTTTGAACCTTTACGCTTTCTATGCCAAGAGCTTGTTAACACTCCAACGCGAAAGAACAAAATTGAAAATGATCATATGACATTAAAAGCTGAAACCTGATTCTGACCAGAGCGCAGATGTTTCTAATAATATACCAGGTAGTCACAATGCAAAAAGTATTGCGCATTTATACTACACATTTTGAGTAGAGGAAATGAAAACAAATGGCAATATGGCAATATCTCATCTGAAAACTAAAGTACAATTTGACATCAGTTGCCTAGTTGCTAACCCCTAGCTTGAGAAGATGACTACTAATGATGAGCACGACTCACAAACTTGTGCAACGTTGTGTAATCCTTGTGCTATATACACGTTAACGACAAATGGTTTTATAAACATGACTCACTTAGCATATATACATGCACAATGAACAACCGTGCACATTTACGTTTGGCCTCGGACACGCAAACAAGCGCGCGGTTGCATCCACAATTCGAGTAGTAACGAGATATACTATATATAATACATTTCTGTTGGGCTCTAAGGATGTGCAGCAAATATAAAGTATCTTAAATAATGCCGGCATACAAAAAATTTCTTACTTTTCCGTAGACCCTTCTGCCGTTCATCGACCGCCCTATTTTCCGGTCGTTTGCTGTGTGGAAATGGGGAGTGAGTGTGGATTGCGTTAAAATCACACAGAACTAGGCCAGTAGACACGATCTGAGACAGAGCGCCTCGTGGATACTAGTGGAAGAGGAGGAGCTCTTTGTTGGCTAGACGCGCTGACGTACCCTCTGCGGTAATATTATAAATTATTTAAAACGCCAATCTTTTTGAAGAAAATATCTCAATTTGTGACCGTGGAGCACAAAACCAGTCATAAGAGTCAGTTTTCCGAATTTTGTTAGGATAGGACAATATTTGGCCGAGATACAACTATTTGAAAATCTGGAATCTGAGGGTGCAAAAAAAAAAAAATCTAAATATTGAGAAAATCATCTTTAAAGATGTCCAAATGAAGTTCTTAGCAATGCATATTATTAATCAGAAATTAAGTTTTGATATATTTATGGTAGGGAATTTACTAAATATCTTCATGGAACATGATTCATTTCCTAATGATTTTTGGCATAAAGAAAAATGGATAATTTTGACCCATACAATGTATTGTTGGCTATTGCTACAAATATCCCCCAGCGACTTAACACTGCTTTTGTGCTGCAGGCTCACACTGATTCTATTAGTTCATGTAAATAAGCCTCCTTTTGTTAAAGGGTAATTTTAATCTGAGATGCCAGTCCAAGTCACTTGAAATGAAGAACTGTGCATCAACATCCACGTTACATTTTTAATGTGATGAAGACAGTTATGAAAGTTTTTTTTTTTTAGCCTATGGTGAGAACCCTGATTTTCTTGTTCCAGACCACAATGCTTTATCGGAACAAAATATTTAGATTTCGGCCTAGGCTAAACTAAGCATTTATTTGGTAAAACTTCAAAAAAAAAAATTTTTTTAATCTCATATGCCCAAGAGATATAAATCTGTTTCACTTTTTGAGTCCCCAGGGAGCCACAGTCACCAAGCCCACGCTGATCCAGCGTTTCCACCAAGATAATATACCTATAGAGTGATTTCATTCAGGTAGCCTACATTTAGCACCTTTCTTTGCAGCGCTATATATGAAGAGGTATATTTGAAATAAAGACCTCTAGTTCACATTTAACTTTTATCTTCCTTTATTATTTAGATTTTTTTTTTAAATCTTGATTTTATTCAATGAATTCCTTCAAGGTAAACATGACAAAATATGAAAAGAATGATTAGCAAACGTATCAAGTGAAAAAAAAGACTTCACAAGGGAGCAAGGCATGTATACGTAAATACAGAAAACAAAGGGGGGAACAATTATTATCATATATAATATACTATATCTTACTATAAATATACACACACATATATAGATATCAAACCCTCCTGAGCATCTAATAAGTTGTGTAATAAAAACGAAACAAATCTTTAAATACTTTTGAAAACACAAAACTTTTGTAAATTCTGAATGAATGCTACATTATTCAATTCCTGTTCAAGCGCAGTTATAATGATCCTAGTGTTTGTGTTAGTGTTGACAGAAACAAGAAAATCCTGTTTTTTTAAATGCAATATTTAAAAAGATGACATTATTACAAAGTACTGTTCAAATAAATATAATGTGTGCTTTACATCTCCACAGAATCCAAACATATGCAACATTCTCTTCCAAATCCAGCAATACCTTTCAACAATGGAAGACAATCCAAGTGCTTTGAAAGCCCATCAGAAACAGTTCCTATTTACATCAGTATCAATATAGGCAAGTCATATTTCCAAAATAGTACAGTAATGCATAAAAATCTATTTTATCTTCTCCAATAGTACATCTGGTAGCCTACAGAATTGTATATAACTTAAATTACAGAAACAAAAAAACAAAGGAAAGATTGCCCGATTTGCAGAAATCAGACATGTTGGCACATTACAAAGAAGTATACAGTATAGAAATGAATCTGTTTGGAATTTGAAAAAAAAAAAGATCAAGATAGACAGGATTAAATGTATGTGAATTTACATGTGGTCCAACTGAATGTCATTTTTCAGCAAAAGTAACATTAAAGCTTTCTTGGCAGACACAAGTCACAAAATAGATCTCTCTAGTAATCAAAGCGTAATAGATAAAGTTCTGAAATGAAAGCAGCCCTTCAGAGTAGTGTGAACATCAAGCTAAAAGTGAAATATGGATAAACTACAAAAAATACAATGACAGAAAACCAATGTCTTACACAAGAAAAACAAGTATGAGAATTTGCTTTGAGCATTCTAGTTTTTTTTTTTTGTTGATGTGGTGTTGTGGATCTTTTGAAGAAGTGTCCAAATGTAGATTACAGTTTGGAGAGTGTCAAAACACTTAAAATAGAAAACGAAAAAAGTAGGTTTAAAAAAATAAAATAAAAATAACAATCAGATTTCTTTAGAAATATTAACTTGTGTCAACACTGTTACACAATGCCCTTTAGCGTTTTAAAAACCACTTTATAGATATTTTATTTAATAGTGTAAAAAGCACAGTTAGGCTTAAAACATACTCTACACAAATATGCAAATGAAAACTTTTGCTACTCAAGTTTGATTTTACTCGAAGTGTGTAACAAAATGTGTACTGCCTGCAACTCTTATCACTGCCACAAGGGGTGCTAGCAGGCACAGGAATAAACAGTTATCTATGATCTTCAATGGATTTTATATGGTGAACTACTTGCCGCCTCCTTCTGGTTTTTTTTTTACTTCGCCTATTTTGTAAATAGCCTACATCAACGCACACTCCTTAACCACAGATCTTACTGTACAGGGTGATACCAACCTTCACGGCCAAAAAAAACTTAATGGTCAACTTGGATCATGGTGTCCCTCGTAAACCAATCAATTATTGCCTTGATGTAACTAAATTGCTATTGGAGTTAAGTATAATAGTCAATTACTGTTTTCAGATGCCATATAAATAGCCAGATAACCAAATTAATGAGAAGAAGCTGCCTTTAAAGGTCCCCTGAAATGCCTTGATACACACAGCATTATTCTATGTGGTGACGTAATTTCAACTGAAACAAGACGAGAGGGCGGGACATATTGAGCAGCCCCGCCCCCTTTTTAAAATAGCCAATAGTGTTTTGTTTATATCTGCTCGGGCCAGAGCCATTAAGCTCGGTAAAGCCGCTTTTGACAGCCACAGTCTAATAGATTATCTATACTCTATTATATAGAGTTTCATATTGAATATAGATTCAATATGAAACTCTTAGAATGATTATGACCACTTTTGTTTTACTGAGGCAGTGTAGTTGTAAACGTTTTTAATATATGCCGACTCGCGCATATGATCCGCTCCGTGCGATCGCATCTCTGGACCGGAGCCAAAGTCCGGATCAGACTGTGTGCGCTGCCATGGTTCGCGTAAAACAACGCGAAACCAGACTTCATTTGCACCAATCGAAAGCATATTTACACTGTCTGAATCGCTCCCCATCACCTACATTGTGCACTTCGAGCCATTCACTGTACATTTTTTTCTTATGGGGTCATTGTGGAGGGACAAACCGTGTGGGAAATACGACAACCGGGAACAAGTGACCGCAATTCTCGCTTCAGCGTCTATTTTAATAGGCGGGTGCGGGGTCTTCTGATTCTCGATAGGCTTTGATTTGTTCAGAAATTTGATGAGCACCTGACAATCTCCCTGTTGACGTCACAAATCGTGAGGATCCTTTTTTGGCGGAAGTGACTGATTCTTATATTTACAGTGGGTACGGAATGTATTCAGACCCCCTTATATTTTTCACTCTTTTTTATATTTCAGCCATTTTCTAAAATCATTTAAGTTTTTTTTTTTTCATCATTAATGTACACACAGCAACCCATATTGACAGAAAACACAGAATTGTTGACATTTTTTTAGATTTATTAAAAAAGAAAAACTGATATTTCACATGGTCCTAAGTATTCAGACCTTTGCTCAGTATTTAGTAGAATCACTCTTTTGATCTAATACAGCCATGCGTCTTTTTGGGGAAAGATGCAACAAGTTTTTCACACCTTGGGGATCCTCTGCCATTCCTCCTTACAGATCTCTCCAGTTTCTGTCAGGTTGGATGGTCAACTTGGTGGACCCATTTTTCTGTCTCTCAGAGAATGCTCAATTGGGTTTTAAGTCATGGCTCTAGCTGGGGCCATTCAAGAACAGTCCACGGATTTGTTGTGAATTGCCACTCCTTCGTTATTTAGGCTGTGTGCTTAGTGGTCAATTGTTCTTGTTGGAAGTAAACCTTCGGCCCAGTCTTGAGTTTCCTGAGCATCTCTGGAGAAGGTTTTCGTCCAGGATTTCTGTACTTGGCCGCATTCATCTTTCCTCGATTGCAACCAGTCGTCCTGTCCCTGCAGCTGAAAAAACACCCCCACAGCATGATGCTGCCACCATGCTTCACTGTTGGGACTGTTTTGTACAGGTGATGAGCAGTGCCTGGTTTTTTCCATACATACCGCTTAGAATTAAGGACAAATAGTTCTATCTTGGTCTCATCAGACCATAGAATCTTATTTCTCACCATCTTGGAGTCCTCCATTCGGGCTTTCATGTGTCTTGCACTGAGGAAGGGTTCCATCGTCCACTCTGCATAAATCCCCGCTGGTGGATGGCTGCAGTGATGGTTGACTTTTTACAACTTTCTCCCATCTTCCGACTGCATCTCTGGAGCTCAGCCATAGTGATCTTTGGGTTCTTCTTTACTTCAATCATCAAGGCTCTTCTCCCCCGATAGCTCATTTTGGCTGGACGGGTGCCAGCTCTAGAAAGGGTTCTGGTCGTCCCAACCGTCTTCCATTTAAGGATTATGGAGGCCCCTGTGCTCTTAGGAAACTTAAGTGCACCAGAAATTTTTTGTAACCTTGGCCAGACCTGTGCCTTGCCACAATTTTGCCTCTGAGCTCTTCAGGCAGTTCCTTTACCTCATGATGTCTCATTTGCTCTGACCTGCACTTTGAGCTTGTACAGGTTCTTATATAGACAGTTGTTTGGCTTTCCTAATCAAGTCCAATCAGTTTAATCAAACACAGCTGGACTCAAATGATGTGTAGAACCATCTCAAGGATGATCATAAGAAATGGACAGCACCTGATTTAAATATATGAGTGTCACAGCAAAGAATCTGAATACTTAGGACCATGTGATATTTCATTTTTCTTTTTTTATAAATCTGCAAAATGCAAATTCTGTGTTTTTTTTTCTGTCAATATGGGGTGCTTTGTTTACATTAATGAGGAAAAACATTTACTAAAATTATTTTCATCAAATGGCTGTAATATAACAAAGATTGAAAAATTTTAAGGGGGGGTCGAATACTTTCGCGACACCACTGGTATTATATATCTTATAACTGTGAATTTTTGTTCCCGTTTTTGGGAGCACAATGTATGGCCTTATCCTACCCTTAAGCAAACTAACATATGTACTAACAACAACAATGCACACCCAAAAAACTTTATTTTGATTTCATGGGGACTTTAATTCCAAAGTATACTTAGTTTTTGTACGCATACGCCTTTCAAAGTATACTCCATTTGATAGCGCACGCGAAGTCCGCGAACGCAGGTGGTCGACACATGCGTTCTAGAAAGCTTCATCTTTGTCCAGCATCTGCTCCATTTTTCTCCAGAGTCATGATAGATAAAACTATTGTACTCTTTTAAACTCAAGTTGCTGCTATCTCATAACCATATCACACAGGGAGAACTAAAAATACATTTTGGTTAATGGCAGAAACATTTAAAGGCAATTCTATCCCTGCCTTGAATACTGAGGTTTGTTTCCACCACAGTAAAACAAGAACGAAGTAAACAGGTTACGTACAACAAGACTGCGGTCTTGCAAATTGTTGAGCAAGCATTTGCATCTATGTACTTGTGTCGAGTAGTTTTCTAGCCTAAGGCTACAATTTTTACTTGTTTCCACGTAAATTGTTAACAAAAGAGTTGTCTGATAGATGGAGGTGTCAAGAGAAATCTTTCAAAGACACTGGAAACAGGTAACGCAAAATAAAAGGTGTTATGCTACAATTTTGTACGAAACACCTTCAGGTTCAACAAATGTCCTATAATAACCATTAAACATGCAAACAAACTTCTTGAGGAGCAATTGTGATTGTGATGAGCACAAAGGGATTGTAAGGAGTACTGTCATCACTGGATTGAAGTACTAAAAAGCCGTATAAATAATTCTGTACATTTTTCTTCCCCCGAACAACATATACATGGTTTCCTCTCTTTTTGAGTAGTAGAAGCCAGTTAAACAGTAACAGAGCTTGAAACAAAACATTGCAGCTTCAAATCCAGATCCCCATAAATGGGAAAGTTGCTGAGAGTCCAAACTTGTCCTACCACCATTTTGCCCCAAGCTAAGGCACTTAACCCCAGCTTGCTCTAGGTCAGGGGTGCCCATTCCTGTTCCTGGAGATCAACCTGCAGAGTTCAGATCCAACACAACTGTCTGTAATTATCAAATGCTCCTGAAGATCTTAATTAGCTGGCTCTGTTGTGTTTGATCAAGGTTGGAGCTGAACTTTGCAGGAAGGCAGATCTCCAGGAACAGGATTGGGCACCTCTGCTCAAGTTGTCCTCAATTAATGCAAGTTGCTTTGGATGAAAAGTCAAAAACGTAAATGCCTTATTTTGCAATATTAATCCAGATGTTAGAAAGCCTCTGTAGTGCCTCAACAAAGAAAATGTTTGTGACTGCAACAAATCATTACAATAAAACACTACCATAACCGGAGGTCCCTTTAACAGCTGTAGTTAAAGTGCTCATTTCTTTTGGAGATTCTTCCTGATCTGCGTGTATTGTGTCCTGCCGTCCCATCATTTGTAGCCCAGGACCGGAGTTCGTATTTGTCACGACTCATTTTGTGCCTGTCCACTTTTTGACATTCTCTGTCAAACTGTCTTTGTAGCTTTTGTGCCAGTTCTTGGTCCTCCTTATCCCGATTCATTCGCTGGACAATCATATCATCAATCCTGTCATAGGCACCTGTCCGGGACATTTTTGTCTGTAGGGTATTTTCCAAATGTTTGGTTTTGTGGCTTCTCTTCTTGCCCCTTCTTGAGGTAGGTCTGTTAAGTACACAGCTCCTGGTGGTAGGCTCATTTACAAAGTTCTCGGGGTCTTTCGTACCCTGTTTACAGTGTCCAGCGTGTTTATCAAGCATTGCTTCACAAAATTCTGTGGGATCGCAGAGTTCTTCACATCTGCTACGCCTTTTTGCGGATAAAGTATCTGCAATGGTTTGAGTTGTTGACCTGATGTGAGCGCTAGCAGGCTGTGTACCTTCCTCTTTGCTACACTGATCAAATACAAGCCGTAGTTTATTACAGACTACAGGTTTATCCTTCTGATCCTTAGCACTTGAATCACAAATGCACTGATGATCTTGCGAGCTGTCCTTGGCTACAGCACAGCTGCAGAGTCGGCGGTCCTGTTCTTCAACGGGACTCAGTTTAAGGCTTAGATCCTCTGCGATCGGACTCGTGACTGTACCTTTTGAGGTCACCTTGATGCACTGACGATCAACTTCAATCTGCTTCCACTTCTGCAAGATGGTCGGGCTGGCCTCGTAGCTTGTGGACTTTTGCAGAGTGTGTGTCAAGTTCCTTGGGGTTGACTTCACGATCGTAGGCTCCAAAAGCCGCCCATCGGGCAACCTTTTGGGTGGAGTGCACGGCGAGCAGACAATAGGCTTGAAATGGTTGAGTTCTTCCGATATGCTATCGTTGCTCTCAGGGCTAATGGACCTCTCTGGTTTTGTTTGAAGTACGAGTGACGCGGATGAGGTGTGGATGCCCCGCCAGTGGTGTCTCTTATCTAGGCTCAGTACCGGGGCTGAGAAAGAGCGACTGTTTTCCGAGGAGAGAAGGATTCCAGCATTGTAACTATGAGTGGCGATAGCCTAGAGCGGGGAAAGAGTGGTAGAGTAGCATCACAGACTATAAAAATGACTAATTTGCCTATTGCCAATCCTGCCACAACATTTGCTATTTCCTGCTATAGGGGTGTCCAGTCCTGCTCTTAAAGGGTTAACATCCTGCAGAGTTGGTCCCAACACACTTGCCTGGAAGTTTCCAATGATCCTGAAGATTTTGATAAGCTGGTTCAGTTGTGTTAAACCAGGATTGGAGGTAAACTTCAGAAGCAGGATATAGGTGTTGTGGCCTAGTGGGTAATGTTTAAGGGTGATTATACACGAAAGCTCTGGCTGTGCATTTGAGAAATAGGAATGCACAAGACCCATTTGGAGTGAGTGGAAAAAATAAAGTCGGTTGTAAAATCAAGTGTGAATATCAAAGATTTCACTTCTGAAAGCACAACTCGACCTTCCTGAAATTCTCATTTTGGTGTGGTGCAGATGTTAAAATTTGGTCGAATGACCAAGTGTCACTTTTCAAAATGAAATGTGTCAGCCGGTGTTTTTTGTGTATTTTAAACAAAGTAAGGCTGGCCTGAAGAATCATCACTGTGGACGTAAGCAAGGCGAAAGCAAGCTTCTCATGTCCACAATCCATGCCGGACAGTGGCCTGTCTGTGTGACCATGCAGACAACAGCACAGATACGTGTGATTTGAACACCTGGAAAGAAAGATTCTGTCCATGCTCATGGTCAAAGGAGGTTTGTGTGCTCTACGGTGCGTAAGAAGGAATGGAACATACCTGGGCCTATAACCTCAGGTTTCTTTAGGGCAGTGTTTTTGTTGAAATAGGGGTTTCATACAAAGGAGATACTCCAAGAACAGAGTTAAAAACTACTGCTCTGGGTCAGGGTTCTTAAAATCTGACCCTGGAGGTTTTTCAGACTCCTTGGAAAACAATGATTAACCTTGATTCGTTTTTTTTTCATTCGTGTTTAATTAGAGTTGGAGGTAAACTCTGCAGAACAGTGGACATCTAGTGTCGTATATGAAGAACCTGCTCTAGAAAAAAGTATGAAAACTTGCTTTGGATAAATACGTCTTCTATATAGTTTTACTTACTACAAAATTTTATATTCAGCATCTAAAGATGAGAGACAAATACATTTTTTGAAACAGGACTGGTGTTTTTTCCCCCAACAAATCACCCTAAATTAGACTGATGATTATTTGAACATATACACCTTGAACACTTATACCTTGTCAGGAACGACATGATGTGCGTGACCTCTGGTTTTTCCTCTTCCATCCTCAGAATCTGTACAGTGTTTTTTCCCCCAACAAATCACCCTAAATTAGACTGATGATTATTTGAACATATACACCTTGAACACTTATACCTTGTCAGGAACGACATGATGTGCGTGACCTCTGGTTTTTCCTCTTCCATCCTCAGAATCTGTACAGCTCCTGCTCCTCTGAACAGCACTGCTATGAAGACAACTGTAACACAGCACAATGACCGTATGGATGTGGATCTCTTTTTTACACAATCAGAAAACTATTTATTGAGAGAAGCGTCAATTTAAGTCACAATTTCCTTCATACCGCTATTAGTATTTTTTTTTTTACTAGTTGTGGTAGTTCCTGTTTGTGGCAGTTATCTCACTATAAAGGCATTTAATTTTAAAATAACTGTCTCGTTTTTTGTGAATTTTGAGTGAATAATGTTAATATGTTTAATAAGTGCATGGCTGCAGTCTAGACAAACGGCATCTCTGAATAACTTCTAACATATTATAATTTTGATTTGCTTGACACTTTACATAATTTATATTCCTCTATGTGTTATAGTTCTGATGACTGTTATCCTAAAATGTCATAAACTGTTATTATTATTTATTTTTTTTGCATAGTAGTTTATCCCATTATGTCAGGCCCTCCACTCTAGAGACAATAAAAAAACAAATAAAAAAAAAAACACTTTGACCACTAATAATAAGTATATTTAAAAAAAGATCAGAAAATGATCATGTCAAATTCAAAAGTAAATATAAGTGCAATACCCTCTATTGAAAGCAGGGGAGCATCTTGTTTTTCGCACAAATGCTGAGACATGTCTGGTCCTCTTTCCCACCGGCTCTTCATTCTCAGAGTCTGACACCCCACAGAACTGAAACCCAGTAAACTACTGTGTGAAATGGATGGTCATACATAATTGAGCAGAAACTAAACAGTTAAAAGGATAGTTCACAGCAAAAATGAAAATTCTGCCATCATTTACTTTATCCTCATGTCGTTCTAAACCTGCATGATTTACTTTCATATGTTGAACATAAAAGAGATTTAGAAGAATGCTGGTAATCAAACGTTGATGGTCCCCATTGACTTCCACAGTATGTCTTTCCCTACTATGGAAGTCAATGGGGACCAACAACTGTTTGGTTCTTCAAATATCTTCTTTTGGTTCACATAGAAAAAAAATTGGGCAGGTTTGGAATGACATGAGGGTGATAATGATTACAAATTTCTTTTTGGTAACTATTCCTTTCTTACAAGAATCTCCCAAATTATAAGTTGTGAGATTTTTTTTTTTTTAACTGAATGCATGCGTGTTTAAACCCTGCTTAGACCCAAGTAGGTAACAATGATAGAAAGAAGAGTTTTGAACGTACAGGATACTGACAGAGTTTCAGCATCCCACACTCTTCTTTTCTGTGGATCTTTTTCTTTCTCTCTTCGGTTTCTTCACTGCTTCCACCCTAAAGAGATAACACTGAGCTTTATATATGACTATTA
Source organism: Sinocyclocheilus anophthalmus (assembly GCA_018155175.1). NCBI lineage: Eukaryota > Metazoa > Chordata > Actinopteri > Cypriniformes > Cyprinidae > Sinocyclocheilus > Sinocyclocheilus anophthalmus. Next base: position 17,947 of record JADLZN010009640.1, on the reverse strand, counting down.
CTGCATTTCAGGCTATAACGAGAAAATATAATAAAACAAGCTTATTAGAAATCAGAAGTGCTTTGCATTTGACCAAATGTCAAATAAGTGCAGGCTATTCTTTACAGCCAGTACAAAAGACGTTTGTGGATGTTTCCACCTTGTTGGAATAGTTCAGGAATTTTATTAAATGTTAATATCATAGCACATATTACCAAAAACATTGTACAACTATATGTTTATTTGGTTGTAAGTTTTTAAATAAGTTAATGTGAGGAAACTGCAATGAAGAGTGTACTGACTTTACTCAGTAGCTTACCTTCATCTTTAGTTTCTCGTACTCTTGACGCATTTCTCCAGATTTATGAATTGGTACAGGTGCACGAAACACTTCTAAGAAATGAAAGCATTAATAGGCTATATCAGCAAAAATAGCCAACTGGCTCACTAGATGGACCAGACTACAATAAACACACTGGATGCTCTCTACAAGCTCAGTTCTGTCACTAGCTCCACCCACTGGACACACACATGCCTGGACAATTTCACCACCACTGATCAAGTTTACAAACAACCAGATACTAAAGCAGTGGTGTTGGGGGTAACGCAGTAACGCGAGTTACGTAATCAGATTACTTTTTTCAGTAACTATAAAGTAACGCATTACTTTTTAATTTACAAGAGAATATCTGAGTTACTTTTTCAAATAAGTAACGCAAGTTACTTTTTTTTTTCCAATTTATTGATTGACGGCTCTTCTGTCGCCATGTTGAGAGAAATCAGATGTTACTGTAGTTCTAAAATAAATATGAATATGCATTAATTAATCTCACCCACAAAAAAAACACAGATTCAGTATTCCTCAAATGAATAAAAATAATGCAACTCAGAATATGACGCAAACCTGCAATAATTAAATGTTAAACAACACAAATACCCTTTATGTATTTTATCCCATTCTGTTAACCAATGTCTTTGCTTCTGTCCTTCGATGATCCAGTTCAAGCGTACTAAGCACAAATTACTCTAGACGAACATTTGTGTGTCTTTGTTTATTGCTGAAGTGTGTTGAAATGTCTTCTTCTGCATTCTGCTGTACGGACGTAAATTTACTTTCCCTTCAGCCTGAGGCTTATTCATTTCACTTTTGCTGTGAAAAGGCTTTTATATTTGCCAAAAATATAGCTTTTTTTATTTTAAAAACAAACAAGCAAGCCCTGTCCAGATTTATAAAGTAACGCAAAAGTTTCCATAAAAAGTAACTAAGTAACGTAATTAGTTACTTTTTTATGGAGTAACGCAATATTGTAATGCATTACTTTTAAAAGTAACTTTCCCCAACACTGACTATAAATCTTTAAAGTATAGCAAGTCAGATGCGAGCAAGAAACATACAGAAAGCTAAAAGTAAAATAAACATAAAAAAAACAACAACTTTTAAGTACTTTGTTCATATTACATGATTTGATCCGGTTTTACCAAACTAGAGTGTTTGTTCCCTTGACGTTCTTGCCTTCGAAAACAGAATGCTGAACAGTTTGACATAAAATCAGCAAAGCGCCATAACCAAATGTACATACTCCAACACTTATGTTTAACGTTTTTTTTTTGGCAAAACAAGCCTTTAAATTGGTCTAAATTGTGTTTAGTAGCCAGTGGAATACAACAGAGTACTCTGCGTCCCAATGTGCACACTATCCATCCTAGATTCTATGTGATATTAGTAATTTCTTATACTATTTAGGGCAGATAGGGTGGATAGTTTGCACACTGGGTAGAGATGGGCGTATCTATCCAAAGTATCGATATATCGATACTGACGCGAGTAACGAAAGTATCGATACTCAAACTAAAAATATCGATACTAAGGTGTGTTTTATTTACCAGTGGTTTTGTTTATTTAACAAAAATAATAATAATAATAATAATAATGCATACAATATGCATTGAATTGGACGATAACCTTTGTTAGCGAGTAATTGTAATAGAACCATTTTCCTGCTCATCTGAACACGCAAATGTTGCAAGACGGAACTAATCAATCACAGAGTGTTCACTCACTTCTGACAGTACATTCAAACAGGGCTGCTTTTCCCAAAAGTATCATAAGAACGCATTAAAGCTTTTGGGAACGGCAGCCCTGAACAATGCTTATCAGAGGACAGAAAAAACCTCATAAATGTTTGAGTTATTTCACAATAAACAAATTGAAATTGTAGCCTACATAGTTTGTGCAATTACAATTATTTAAATTGAATGTTGAAAGCTATCACTGATCATGTTCTATTCTGTAATGTTAATAGAAATCATACACTGTCAGAATAAAAAGGTTGCATTTTATGCATGCAACAGCCTTTCAGCATCAGTCCCTTATGGCAGTACAAAATATTGCACTAAATCTAAAGTTAAAATGTTACAAATAAGTTAGAATATTGATGTTGTAATATTGGTAGCACTAATATAAAAATGTGATAATAATTTTGAAATATGTTGATGGTTGTATTTGATCTCAGTATTCCTATCAGTGTTGTATAAGGATTTTTTATGCATAACAGTAACCCTAGAATGTGATCAAACCGTTTAAAATAGCTGGGCTAAGATATATAACAATTTTTAAGACTGCAGAAATGTGTTAATTCAGTATACACCTTATCCCACCGGTTACAATTGTGACTGCCATAAAATAAAAATTCCTCACACCCCCCCCCCCCCCCCCCCAAAAAAATAAAAATTATTGATTATTTTCAAGCGTTACTAATGACACATTTGGATATTTTCATGTCTGGGAAAAATTTGGGATTAAACGGGTTAAAATGCGTTTTAAACAAAGTTGAGTGGTTTTCATTACCCATTTTACTCTTAGTAATTTAATACATTTCATAATTTAAAAGTTTAGTTCAGAATTATCGAATCGGTATCGATATCGACGATACTGCCTTGAAAAATATCGGTATCGTATGGAAAACAATATAAGGGGTATCGCCCATCCCTAACATTGGGACGCAGGGACTTTTTGAGTTGAAAACGCAACGCGAGCGAGACGCGACGCAACCGGGCGCAACGCCTCATGTGTGAACGCCCCCCAACAAAACAGCGCTGGTTTCCTTCCAGACTCGTTTTTAACAAACCTACTTGTTTTATTAAACTTTACGTTGTTACGTTGTCCAGTGCAAAAATAGTACATTTATAAAATAAATAAAATGTTTTAGTTTTATTTCTAACAATTCAAACGTATCGACTGAACTGAAATCAGCGACGCTGGAAAACTGTCGTGCCGCGATTTGTCGAAGCGTAAATAATGACTTCAAACTCATGATTATGTAATCTGCCGAGCCCCACGAACCTCCGTCGGCGGTCTGTCCGTCTCTCTGCTCCAGCCTCCGCCTGCATCTCTCCGGGTGGCTGCGGCGGACCAGCTCCCAGAGCTCGGCGTTCACCAGGCTCTTCTCCCGGGACTGTCTCCGGGCCCAGCTGGACACCCGCCGCCGGCACAGCGGACAGCACAGGCTGGTCAGCTTCACCGTGCGCTGGAAGCAGTGCAGGCACACCGAGTGCCCACAGGGCATCGTCACCGGCTCCAGCAGGATCTCGGAGCACACCGGGCACCGGGCCTCCTCCAGACTCAGAGGAGCGCTTCTCTGCCCGACTCCAGCGGATTTGGCGGACCCCAGCGCCGCCATCTTTATTGCTGTGAGCCTGCGTCTGGGTTTGAAAACAAGCCCCGCCCAGCCATTGCGTCACATGCAGCGGTGGAGCGACAGATTTACAGTATTTACAATAACTACTTCTATTATTATTATTATTTTATTATGTTGTTTTATACAGTGGCCACAAAGTATTGGGGCATTTAAATAACTTCTAAAAAGTAATTAAATTAACATGTTTTATCATTTTAAACAAATAAATGTTATTACAAACAACAATTAATATTCTGAATATTCTGCAATTTCTAGGTGACCAATGAAAAGTAAACAAATCGTGACAATGAAAATGCTCGTGGGAAAACTACCATTCAAAAGTTTAGGGTCAAGTAGGATTTATTTATTTATTTATTTTTAATAGTTGCAATTATTATTTTTCCAAAAAAAGAGAATTGGTGTGTTAAATTTTTGATTTTAAAAAGAAAAGGGGTTACTGTACAGGCCTTTTACATTGTTTTACAAAAACCATATATATAAAAAAACTATTATTTATTTATTTTTAATGATATTTATTTTGAATACTCAGAAAAATAAAACCCTGAACGCATCATGGCTTCCACAATATTCAACATTATAATATGAAAATTTTGTGAGCAAACCGAAATCCGCATATATAGTGCTTTGTGAAGAAATCGCTATGGACACTGACCCATTTTAGATTTTAAAGGGGTCATATGGTGCGATTTAAATTTTTCTTTTCTCTTTGTAGTGTTACAAGTTCTTGGTGCATAAATAAGATCTGTAATGTTGCAAAGACTAAGTCTCAAATCCAAAGAGATATTCTTTATAAAAGTTAAGAGTTAACCACGCCTACCTAAAACGGCTCGTTCTAACACGCCCCCACATGTCTACGTCACTATGTGGGAAGATTTGCATAACGCCGCCCAAATGTTCACGCAAAGAAAGAAGGCGTAACTTTTATTCTCGCTGTAGTATTGTTGACGCCGCCGCCATGTCCTGAAGACGCTGTGTGTTTCGTTGTGAAAGCAAAACTACTTTGGTTGGTCTTCCAAAAGAGGACGATATCCCTTCGTCATGCCTGGAGCTGATCCCGTGCTGGTCGCTGAGGGAATACATCACCTTCCACCGTGGACAAAGCGGAGTCCATCCCGCCTCAGCTCACTCTATCCCGGCCTCAGCGCACGCTAAGCCGGGGCTTCCCCTCACGCTAGGCCGCTGTGTTTTTCATTGCCACTGATGATTCAAACACGAGTTTTGGGCAGTGTAGAGTAGCACTTGTTGTTTGTCATTTCTCTGATCACAAATGCAGACAGAGTTTTATGTTTACGCGGCGCGATGCAATGCAACGCGTAAAAAGACAGTATAAGTAATTATAATCAGTAAGTATGTCCCCACTGGATGAAACAAATGCTTTGTTTATAATGGGTTTTAATGTTTATGTCTCATCGCTCCAGCCGGACACGGCATCATAGTATGGTGAGGGGCGTAACATTTCCGTCACACGCTTGAGGTATTCGGCCAATCACAACGCACTGGATAGCTGGCCAATCACAGCACACCTCGTTTTTCAGACCGATGAGCTTTGTAAAAATCGACGCGTTTCAGAAAGGCGGGCATAGAGGAGAAACAATAATGTACAGTATTGGAAAATAATGTGTTTTTTTAACTTTACACCAAATACACAAAATAATGTTCTTTTTAGCAGCATCATATGACCCCTTTAAATAGAAATAAAGTTGATGGTAAAAAGTCACAAAAATAAGGTTATACTGCTTTTTTAATCAAAAAATGCAGTTTTGGTGAGCATTGGTAAAACTTTCATAATAATAATAATAATAACTTTGATACTAATATACATATACTTGAAGTTATTTTAAATAACTGCTTTGAAACTATCTCTATTGTATAAAGCACTATATAAATAAATGTGAATTAAAAACATTTCGTACTTCATGAACTGCTACAGTGGTGAACAAACTATTATTTTTTTAAAGAAATTAATCCACTTAAAAAAATTATTTTAATAGTTGTGATAGAAATGTTTTTACATACTTTTGTAAACAAATATAAAAATAGTTCCAACACATGTATTTTATTTGATACTATTATTCAAAATGGGCAAATTATTAATAATAAATAACACACAGAGGTGTCCAAACTTTCGACCAGTAATCAGGTTTCAACAAAACGTAAGAGCTGCATTTCTTATTTTCATTTTATACAGAGGCCACAAAGTACACTTAAATTACTCTTAAAATGTAATTAATTATTATAATACTATTCTATATATTACAATTCCAATATTTTGTATGAGGAATATCGACTTTTGCCATCGAATAGAAGACTGAGAGTACATCAGAATAGGGTAGGCTGCAGGTTTCAAGGAATGGAAGGTTATTAAGTATTTGCACTGCAGATGCTTTTTGTGTGTGTGTGTGTGTGTTGGTGTTTGTGTGTGTGTGTGTGTTTGTGTGTTTGTGTGTGTGGTGTGTGTGTGTGTGTGTTTATGTGTGTGTGTGTGTGTGTGTGTTGTGTGTGGGTTTATGTGTTTTTGGTGTGTGTGTGTGTGGTGGTTTTTTGTGTGTGCGTGGGTTTTTTGTGTGTGTGTGTGTGTGAGTTTTGTGTGTGTGTGTGTGTGTGGTTTTGGTGTGTGTGTGTGTTGGAGTTGTTGTGTGATGTGTGTGTTGTGTGTTTGTGTGAGTGTATTGTGTGTTTGGTGTGTGGGTGTGAGTGTGTTTGTGGTGAGTGTGTGTGGAGTGTATGTGTTGTGTGTGTGTTGTGTTTGTGGTGTGTGGTGTGTGAGTTTTGTTGTGTGTGTGTTTGTGGAGTGTGTGTGTGTGTTGGTGAGTGGGTGTGTGTGTGTGGTGTGTGTGTGTGTGGTGTGTGTTCTGTGTACGCGCTTTTTGTGACATGAGGACATAAATTTGTATAATGACAAAGTATGACATAGGTATTACAAGGAGAAGTTGACTTTTCAGGACATTACCCCATGTCCCCGCTTTTCAAAACGCTTATAAATCACACAGAATTGAGTGTATTGAAAATCTGAATGCAGAAAGTCTCCTGTGAGTGGTAGGTTTAGGGGTAGGGTTGGTGTAGGGCATACGGTCTGTACAGTATAAAAACCATAACGCCTATGGAGAGTCCCCACTTTTCACAATGTACACCTGTGTGGTGTGTTTGTGGTGTGGTGGGTGTGTGTGTGTGTGTTGTGTGTGGTTGTGTTTGAGTGTGGTGTTTGTTGTTGAGTGTGTGTGTGTGATGTGTTTGTGTGTGTGGTGTGTGTGTGGTGTGTGTGGTGTGTGTGTGTGAAGGTGTGTGTGTGTGTGTGAGTGGTGTGTGTGTGTGTTTGTGTGTGGTGTGTGTGTGTGTGTGTACCTGGTATTTATCACGTTATGGGGACTAAATGTCCCCACAAGGATAGTAATACTAGTAATTTCTGACCTTGTGGGGACATATTGTTTTGATCCCCATGCGGAAACAAGCTTATAAATCAAACAGAATGAGTTTTTTTGAGAAAGTAAATCACAAAGGGGTAGTTTTAGGTGTAGGGTTGGTGTAGGGCGATATAAAATACAGTTTGTACAGTACAAAAACTATTACTCCTATGGAATGTCCCCATAAAACATGGAAACACACATTTGTGTGGTGTGTGTGTGTGTGTGTATTGTTATGTTATTGATGTGAATTACTGTTCGACAGTAAACTCTATATATGCCCGCAATTTTTTGGAAGAAATTCCAACAATAAAGTGAAAATTGAATTCAAAATACCAAAGTAAGTGACACTTCATTGAAAAAGATAGGCTATATTTCATTGCATACATGACAGAGAGAAATGTTAGTGAAGAGGTTAGTTCTAGGATCTTTTGTTTGTGTCATGTATGGCATTTTATTAATAACCCCAATTTAGTAACCCCAAAACGTCTGCGGTTACTGTCGTAACCTCGGTTCCATGAGAGCGGGAAAGAGACATCGCTGAGGTTTGCCTTCGAGGGCACGGAGTACCAGTACTGAGAAAAAAGAAAGAAAAAACACCTCGGCGATGTCTCGTGAAAGCTCGAAAGGGAACTATACATTTGCAAGGTTGCACATATATTAGAAGTTCTCAATTAAAAATAAATGCAATCTATTATTATTATTATTATTTATTTTGTAATGATGACGTTCATTTTATTTTGTAAACGGTCTCTTTAAAGCAGCACTATGTAACTTTTTCTGTGTTCAAAATTTGCAAAATGTATATAATGAGCGAATACATCATGACTTATTATTCCAAACAGCGTGTTTGTCTTATTCGAATCACAACGGTACACTTATAATAAGTACTTATATTTGGACTATTAGCCTGGTCGGGTCGTCACCGCTGCTGAGTAACACATACCTGCGTGAATCGCCATTGACATAAACTTAGAGAAGTAGCTCCGTTTTGGAATGTTCTTCCGCGGGATGTGTGTAGCCCTGTGTATTAACCGCTAGAGCGCCGGAAGTTACATAGTGCTGCTTTAAACCAGGTAGCGCACCAAACCAGTCGATGGCAGTAAAGCGCCACGCTCTCCGCCTTCACTCCGTGGAGTTAAAGCAGAGTAAGATCTGTACTGGCAGGCCCCATTTAGTTTTTTCTGTACAATTTGGGATTATCACATCCCTGAGCAAATGGTGACGCAGTTGTAGAATGGGGAATGATTGGTGGACACCGAGAACCATCTCTAAGGTGTCAGAACGTCATTAAACATACCAGACCATAACTGTTATGAACAGAGCAACTTCATTATACATAGGTTTTACTGTATATATATATATTATATATAGATTCTCAAACTCGCACACACATCAATCTAATAAATGACTGGGAATCCACCTGTCATGCTCTGCTTCAGTTGCTGCTCAGCATTATTATGGATCCTCCTCACATGCATCATCATGCTGCATGCACGGGTGTGTGTTTCAGGGAGTAATATAATGTGTTCTTCATGGATTATGCCGCGGGAATGTGAAATGATGTCATAGTGTGTGGTTGAGCACAGTATTGCTTGGTGCCGTGGCTCATATGGGTGGACAAGAACACATAAGAGTCATTATTATCATAGATGTCAATGAGAAATAAAGGATGATGTTGAGGGCTCATTAATTATGAAGACACCTGTGTAAGTGCAAGGAAAACATGTAAACCTGAAATCAGAGAGATCAGCTATGGAGTTGGCAAAATCATTATAATTATAATCAATCTCAATTTAATTTAAGGTGTAAGAACTGCATGACTGTGTGTACAGTTGTCACAATATCTCTTAGTTTGGACTTTCAGTTTGCACATTTTCCCTGTTGTGTTGGTTGTCATGGTTGTTGATTTCATTTCATTATTCAATTCAGGTGTGTGTTGTTAATTATGCTTGTTTGCTCATGTATTTAAGTTGCTCGGTTTCTGTTTACTGTTGTCGGGTCTTTTCTACATTGGATGTGTTGTTGCTGTTCTCTGTGGATTATTTGCCTGTGGAATACCGTCTGCCTTCATATTCGCGCGCTTGTATTATCTACAACACAGTTCTGTGACAACAGTGAGGAAGATGTGAAATAATTTGTGAGTAATATTATAGAAAATGATGATGATTAATAAATTAATGATCTCTTAAATAACTGAATTGTTTCTCCTCCTACTTTTCAGGCGTTTCTCCAGAAGAAAAAGTTGTTTTGCCAAGATACCATGTCTGTGATTTGAAAGTCAAAGATCTCCATATGAACTCAAACATTTTTCATCTGATTCTGCTCAACATCTTTTGTGTTCCACAGAAGAAACAAATGCATACAGGTTTGAAACGACATGAGGTAATTGATGACAAAATAAATTCCAAATTTATGAAACCAGCATACTTATTTCTAACAATATCAAAACAACATAAATAGTACTCTGGAAAGTTTAAAAGAAAATAAAGTAATTTTACTTGCATAAACTGTTTAAAAAGGATGTGTATTTATATATTTTTTTTGTGGACAAGTTCATAGATCAGTTTACAAAAACTATTTTTGACAGCTAATGGTATGCCATACATGCCCATGTCCTAAATGACCTGAACATGGTTCATTTTTAAAATGGTTATGTCGCTCAAATAATTGTAAAAAAAACAGTATTTTGAGGTTTTCAAATATTTGCAAAGTTTTCCTTACTTAAAAAAAACAAAAAAAAAAAAAAAGCATATTTTACGAATTTATGTATCTCTTCCAGATCAAAACGTTATGAGAGGTAAAGCTTAAGTGCTGAATATAAACGCCGGATTCTTTGAAATAGACAGACAGAAAAGAGCAGATGTGGTGTTTGTGATGAAGTCCATTTCTCAGTCAGTATAAATGTGGCGTGTTGTGTGACATCAGAAATGCAGAACAGATCCATTTCATCCTCCTAAAAGTCCAGAGAGGACCGGAGTACATTAACACCCACCATCACAGCATCATTCAGAAGAACAGCGAACATGTTTATGTACTGCTGATTTGGAAGGACTTCATTCAAGAGAAACTATTACCTGAGCAATTAAAGTCATTAAAGGAATCACTTGATCTTTCACATGAACAGATGATTTGTAAAACTCCTCCGTCTGTCATGGAACATTCTGATGTAACTTTTTTCACAAAAATATGAAGCAGCACAACTTGTTTTTTTTTAGCATTGATAATAATCAGCAATGTTTCTTGAGCAGCAATTCATGTAACGTGTCTTTTTGTTTCTGTTTGCCTTTTTCCTGAATTGTCTTATTCATCATTATATTCACCTGTGTCTTGTTAATAAACTCAATTCATTTGTGTACTTAAGTCTTCAGTGGCCTGGGGCCCATTCTTCATACGTCGCTAACTCGGTTAGCTGGATTTAATTGTTGACGATTTGGCATGATCTTGAATTGTTTGGTTCTTCGAAGCTCATCCTGTAAGCTTAAACCTGCTTGGGAGCAGCTTATTTCATGTAAACAGGAAGCATGAATCTTTTTTTTTTTTTTAAGTGGAATTGATATTTAAAATCTATCCCAGCCACTGCTACTTTATTACAAGAGTATCCTACTGATCCAGGGACAATAATTTAAAATAATGATAATTTAAAAATTTATTTAAAGATAATATAATAATGTTTTGTAGTCTTTAATACTATAGACACAGCCAGTTTTACTCATTGAAAGATTTATTCGTGATAAAATAATTACTTAATTGTATTGGCGTCTTACACACATGCTATACCGTTAATCTGAGTCGTGCATTAATTTATGGTGACCGCGATTTATGGAGTGGCTTTGATGGAGTGCGAGATGCAGATAACTTGTTTCACATAACAAATCTGCTTCAAAGATACAATTAAATGTATTGATAATTGACATTGAAATAAAAATGTAAAGTCTGTACAAATATTAGAAATCGTGAATATAAATATTTGGGAATCATGTAAAAAATTTAAATAAAATAACAGTGCACATTTCATTTATCTATTAACATTTATGTAGTTTTGTTCGCTTGCCTGTTTCCTTATAAGTCCAAAAATTTGTCAAGTTTTTTGTCTGGTGTCTTTTTTAATTATATGATGTCTTTACGTTGCTGTCTTGCTGGTTTCGAGTATCAATACATCTGCCCTTTTCGGGGAACACGAGAACGCACAGTAATCTTAATGACAACTTAATCCAGATATTTTAATCAAATCTGCCAATTTGTTTGAAGAACCGAATTAGCCAGAGATCAGTTTTCATAATTAGAAAATATGGCATCTTTCAAATCATCTCAGACGTATTAAGTGAGGTACAAAGAACGGGCCCCTGTATCACGAAGCAAGATGAACAAACTGAGTAAGTGTGGAGTTGACAAAACCTGACAAACCCAGCCAGATCAGCTGTTGCACAACGCTCGGTATAAACGTTCTCTGTCAACTCAGGTTTGATCCAGAGTTTGTGAGGCGCGTGCACCTGAAAGTGTGACATGTGCGGCAAACAGCCAATCACATGGAACATGGAAAGCATCAGTTTGATTGACTTCTCGCAAGAGTCAGCGCAGTTCACTTCTCTGCTGAAGATGAAGAGATTATGAAAAAATACCATGAATTGAAACATTACACTGGTGTGAAAGTTTGAGAAGGCAGCTACTGACTATACCAATGCAAGTGAATCAACTGAATTTAAATAATTTATATTACAAGGAGCTCAAAAGAAAAACTAAACCAAACAAGAGCACAAGCTTCATCAGTTTAAAAGCTTTATATAGCTACTGAGCTATATTTCTTGTATAGTATAGCTATTAATTTAAATGATACTTTTATCTTAATTGTTAATTTATATAAGTCATTTATTAAAAATATATTATATAATATTATAATTATAATCTATAAAATATAATAAACAATTAGCAGCAAAAAATTTGTCTCTAAAATGTTATCACTTAAACTTGAATTTGTAGTAAGAGTTAAAGGGGGGTGGCTTTATTGCGTCAGATATATGTTACTTTGCTCAGAGCTGATTGGTCCAGCTTTGGTTTGTGATCTCTAACTCAGATTAAAACCTGCTCGGGAGCAGGGTAGCCATGTAGCATAAGTTACCAAAACCAGCCCACCTTCTTGAGCCCGAAAACTCAAAGAGTTTGCTAAAACTAAACGTGAACTTACCTGGGTAAAAACTGAAACCAGCTTCATGCTACAGGCCACAGTTCTCCCTCAGTGTCTGTCGGGTCTTGTTTATGTTAAGTGTGTGATTTACTCCTGCGTTTATTCCTGTATCCAGAGTATTGTTTTTAAAGTCTCTCTCCAAGTTCTGTTCCTCATCCTCGTGTGCTTCTATACCATGTAACCATAACAAATCAGCATATTAGAATGATTTCTGAAAGATTATGTGACACTGAAGACTGGAGTAATGATGCTGAAAATTCAGCTTTGATCACAGAATAAATTACATTTTAAAACATTAAAAACAGAAAACAGTAATTTCAAATTGTAATAATATTTCACAAATTTACTGTATTTTTGATCAAATAATCAGCCTTGGTGAGCATAAGAAAATTCTTTCAAAAACATTTTTTTAAAATCTTTTGAATAGTAGTGTGCAGTGGATTTAAGAAGTATTTGGACACAAAACCACTCTCAGACATGTCTGAATCTGGTAAAATTTTAAAGGAAGTGTACACTAAAGATAGACCGCAAGAACATTTGACAATCTAAAATCTGACAGACAGAATTTGTTGTTTGTTGAATTTCTAAAAGAACAGATGTAGTGTTGAAGATGAAGATATTGTGTTTGTTTGTGGTTAGTTAGTTAGTGGATGATGCTGATAGTTAATGTGATTCTCTAAACCTGTGAGAACTTGAGGAAAACTGACTTCATGCATCCATTAAAAAACACCAAAACACCAGTGGATTCAAAATCATTTTGACACAAGAACAGTGATGTTCATTCAGACAGTCTTGATTGTGCCGTAAGTCAACATGAAATTACCTATTTTGCTTCCATATTGTCACAAATTTCCAAGTAAAATGAGAGAATATGTGTAGCACATATATTTGATGCTTGATTAATTAATCAGATGATGAAATGTTTCTCTATATGACGTTGGTTGAAAATGTATGACGTCAGCTTAAAAGAAAAGTTATTTCACTTTTAAAGATTATAAAGACAAACATGTTTTCTTCAGAATGATGTCACTGATGAATCCTTCACAATATGCGAAGTGAAATAAGAGATTAAATGGAGTCCATTCAAGTGTCTTAATAATGTTTTTGGACACCTGTTCTAAAACATCTGGAAAACTGCACACACATGAAAACATAAAAGTGTTTAAAGCACAGTGTGGTTTTCCCCTGCCAGTTTCCCAGGACCATCTAGTTTAGTTTTCTTAACTCAGTTAATCAGTTTGAACCGCTGCCTCATAAAACACATCAAAGTTACGAATCACAGACCTCTTCAAACACCTATATAGTGCTACTGCAGCATGATACAAGCCACTAAAGAGCTCAAGCTCTCGTGATCTCTGCTTTAAGCAGCTCTTCCAGGGTCTTATATTTGCTTACCAAAACAGACCATGATATTACCCAGGATGTTGTTTCCTGTAGAATCAATATGCCTTTAAAATGTTAATATTTAAAAAAAAAAAAAATTATATTATGTTAAAATTGTTATAGTTTTAGTACATTTCTGAACTAAAGCTCATATACAGTATATGCTAATGAACTACTAACAGATGAGTAAATAAACTTTTAAAATAAATAAGCATTTAAAATGTACCTTCTTTCTGTTAGAAGAAAAAGTGACAACAAATATTGATGACAACATCTTGCACTCAGGGAAGTACACATTTTATGTGTTTATTTGTACATTAACATATTTGGTCATTCATTTATTTGTTTGCTTATTTACTTCATATATTTGTGTTTTTTTTTACTTTTGCTTGCTTGTTTACTTTTTATATTTGTTTGCTTATTTTCTGTATTTACAAACCCATTTATTTATTTGCTATTTGTTTGCTTATTTATTTATACATATTTGTTTGCTTTTTTATTTCTTTGTTTACTTGTTTATTGATTTGTTTATTTATTTTCTTGCTTATTTACTTTATGCTTGCTTATCAGTTTACTTCTTTATTAATTAATTTATTTGCTTGTTTATTTACTTTATATGTGTCCTTGCTCATTTATCTATGTGTTTGCTTTTTATTGATTTGCTTATTGATATGCTTATTTATTTGCTTGCTTTTAATTTACTTATTTACTTTCTTGTTTGTTTATTAATTTATATTTATTTGTTTGATTATTTCTTTCTTTATTTGTTTGTTTGTTTTTTGTGTATTTATTGGTCCTCAGATGTTTACGGCTGTGATGTGAAGTAAACTTTGACTATTTACAAAGCAGAGAGCTTTGATATGTCCTGCTTCAACTTCCTGTTACAATAGCAAATGCATTAAAACATGTAATGGCCTCTTTAGTGTGTTTATATTCAGTAGTGATAAAGGAAAACATGTAGTTGTGAGCAGCACAACATGTGAATCATCTGACTATCACAGACGTGACCTTTGCCCTAATTCTGTGTGACCTACATCCTTGCACTCGATGCACACATACAGTCTGTCAACGCATGTGTTACAATAATAAGCAAACACACATGTGGTGATTTAAAGTCAAAATGGCACTGATTTCATGTAATTGGAAGTTGTGTGTGTGTGTGTCTGTGTCAGAGGGTTTATGGGTGTGTTTGATATGGTTTCTGCCTTCTGGGAACAATTGTTTGACCCAGATCCTTTTCCACTGCGGCCATGTCACTGCATTCCTCACTTCATCAGCTCTCAATATATGTATTTTGTGTGTGTATTTTGATACATGTTTGATGTAAATGCTTCACTATTAGTTTGTCTTGCGCCTTTTTACATCAAATGGACTACAGCATAAGATATTGCTATGGCTTCTATCTGTCTTGGGTCCTTTAAAGTGTTGCCAGGATTCACACAATGCCTCGTCTCAACGTCTGCGACTGACTCTGACCTTTGACCCAGACACTGAGTTACAGGAAACAGCTCTTCAGATTATTGACTAAATCAATCAGCTCATCGCAGACTCATGTGAAACAAACACTTTCTTCATTAAGTTATCTTCTCATGTGCAGTAACCTTCAGGAGTAAATTGCCCTGATTATGTCACTGTGTCAAGCTTCCTGTTTGGATGAAATAATCGAAGAATGACTGGCCAGCATTCCCATTAATTTATGACAATGTTATTTATGAATGTTTTAAAAATGTTTTTCTTCGTTATGCAAAAGTTGGGAATCAATTCACGCCAAATAAATGGCTGAAAATGTCCTCACCCTCAGGCCCTCCAAGATGTAGATGATTTTATTTCTTCATCAGATTTGGCTGATGATTATATTGTACGGCAGATTTGTAATGCTACATTTCTCCAAATCTAATGAAAAAAAACTAACTCATCTACATTTTGAATGGCCTGATGATGAGGACATTTTCAGCAAATTTGTATTTTTTGGCTGAACTATTTGTCTTAAGAACACTTCTGTTTTATCATTTGCATACAGATTGTAACATTATGTTTGATTGCTCTTAATGATCTGAAACAAGTAGCAACGTTTAAAAAAATGTTAAATGAACGTCCAACTAAAACGTTTCATAAATAAAATGTTCCATGAATGATGTATAAATAATGTTTTTGTGCTAATGTTTTGAGAACATTAATAAAGATCAGAAAACTGAATTAATATAATAATAATAATACTTTTTTTAATTAGATTTTAACCAGTTTTATATTATTACATTTACCATGCTTCAGTTCCCAGAAAGGAAACTTTAAATTTGTCCATGTTTATATACAGTGGTAACATCAACTGAATACTAATGTCTAATTTGGTACCATACCAAATGATAGTTTTCACGTGACGTCACACCCTTATAGGAACGCCCACCTGGAGGGCAAAACAAAGCTTTGCTGCACTGACTGCCAGTTATTTTTACGCAGATTGCATTAAGTAGTAATGTAGTAAAACGCAGATATTAAAAGGCGAAATTCATTAAACACCTTATGTATATTTTGTACAGGCAAGCAGATGAACTCAGAATATAAACACAATGTGCAAAGTTTCACATTAAATGGTTTCCCATAGAAAACCATTACAAAGAAAACACTTAACCATTAAGCAGATTGCATTCATATTCCGGCCTCATCTGCTTGCCTATGTAAACTGTGCATCATTAGTATGGTGATTACTGAATTTGATCTTTAAGTGTTTTTACAACGTTTTGTCGCACTGTTAAATGATTTAAATATTGCCACGGATGCTTAATATGGGTTGCAAATGGCCAAAACTTGCTTTTTGTTCACATTCCTTTGTTTTATTCTTTTGAGAGGTGATCTAAACATTTGCGGCTGGGAAACAGATGAAAAATTGAGAGGCTTGTGCTGCAGTTCTATGGATATTTTGCCCTCCAAATCTTCGAGCCGGTCATGTGACTGAAAGCTATGAATGAATTAATACATAATGGAAATGTTATATCTGTTTGTTCACACAGGAGCATCACTGATTCAGTGGCTTGAAATGTGTGGGGGTTTCCAAGCACATAAACAACTGAAGATGATGAAGACACATGTGGGCGTTGAAATGAATGCCTGATGAGGTCATTGCATTGCCCGCTCCAGTAATGCCATGATGCTTCATGCAGCTGTTCATTTGGCACAATGTTCTGGTAAAGTTATTGCATCCCAACGAACGGTCCTTCACTTTCACAAGGCATATCAGGATCAAATGTCAAGCTAATGCATGCATGGGTTTCATATTCACAGCATTTGCATTTTCGTTTGTTTTCTGTCCCTTTCTTTTTTTCTTTTTTTTCCAATCTGTGTGAATGTGGATTCATAACTAACGCAGTGACATTCTGTAATTTTTAAGTGATCATATATTTTTTTGGAGAGTGCATGTTTGATGTTATTTTATGTTTATTTTTGAGCAGTGAATTGCTAATAGAGCAGTGAATTGCACCTTCCTGGGATGACAGTGATTGTGAGGCGCATGAGCGGGTCATGTGGGAGTAACAGAGACTGAATATTTTCTGTACTGACCATTATGTCCTAATCCACCTCTTCATACTTTGTGACTCATACTGCAGTACTAAAACTTCACAGATCAGCATTTTGATCAGTTCTCGGCCCCCTACACACACCATTTCAGAGATGATCCCTCTCTGCACATCTCTGTGTGGAATCTCTTCTGTAATCATTTAACTAGATCTCAACTCAAACAGAATCATCAACTGCATGAGCAATCAGACAGGAGCTAGTCATGTGCTCAGTGTGTGTCTCAAACGGTTCAATTCTTCTATTGAATCTTTCCTCACTGAAAATCTGCCTTGTTCATAATGTTAAGATAAGACTATTGTGTGCTGAAGTAACTATATTTTCACATTCTGCAAGAAACGTGAATGATGTTTGTCCATTTAAAACTAGTTCTGCATGGTGCATGGTTGTCATGGTGTTGCTATGCAGTTGCTAGGAGTAGTCCATTAGCCCATAGCGCTCACCCCACCCCTCTATTAACTTAAGCTGCATGTGTTAATGCCTGGAACATTTTTTTAGAATGATTGGTATAATTTTTTAGACACCACTCAATTATTATTTGATATTTGTATATAGTTTTTAATTCAGTCATTTATTTTACATTTATGTTTTTCTTTGTATTAAAAAATGTGTTTATTTTTTTTTTTATTTATTTATATAGTGGCCAGAAAATATAGTAGTATGAAATACCGTAACTGAACATACCAATAGGGTATTATGGTTATATATATATATATAAGTAATGAAGATTT